>JAULBZ010001425.1:0-22281 GCA_032360805.1 Neoturris breviconis | reverse complement strand
CGCCCCCCCCCCCCCCCCCCCCCCCCCGCCTCGAACGAGCGTTCCCCTCTATAAAATTTAAATTCGAATTCGACCTTTTTTAAAACATTTTTTAGTGAAAATGAAAATCCATATGAAAATTTTTGCTGTTAGATGAGAATTCAGATGACGAAGGTGTAGATATTGATTAAGAAAAGAAGTTTTGTTCATTGAATAAGCGCCCCTCTCGAATAAGCCCCCCTCCCTCCTTTGAGGCCCAAATATTAAATAATCACTTAACCGAGACATTACGGTAATTATATTCAGCATTAGCAAGAAGATTTTTTAGCATGTTTGAGAATATTTATCGCTGCCATTTTTATTTAGTCTTTGTCTTATATTTTCCTAAATATTTAATGTGCTTCTCGTTTGGTTTTGTTTTACGTTTGGGTCCCAACGGTGTTTAAGGTTTGGTTATGGCGTACAGAATCTTGCTGACTCACTTTCGGTATAAATAAGATTTCTTCGCTTTGCGCATTTTCTTAAAATAAAATATACTTGCTGGATGTTTGAAATTTGTGAATATTGAAATTGTTTCAAATCTTTTGAAAAATGATAATTCTTTCACAAACATTATGTTGTCTATTGGTAGTATATATGTTCAAAGTTGAATGCAGTAAGATTGATCGGCATCATTATAACAATTTTTACGTTAAAAAAATAAATCGAGGAAATGTAATCCAAAAGGGAAATATATGGAATTCACCATATTATGAATTACAGAAAAAAAATCATGAAAATGATCAAAGAATTCATCGAGAAGTTTTAAGAGAAAATCAACGACATAACGATGAAAACAAAAAACACTACGATGAGAGTATTCACGAAAGGCAAGAAACTCTTCGAATGCAAGATGAAACAAGGAGAGAAAATTCTGTAAAACAAGCAGAAAAATCGAATAATGGAACGCAAAAGAGTTATTTGGGAAGAAAAATAAAAAGAGGTATGCTTAGCTATCTGGATAAAATACTACCCAGCCGGCAAAAACCAGTTCAAAGTCAGCAAAATAACGTTAGAACAACGTTCTTCGAATGTTGTTCTAACGTTATTTTTCTGACTTTGAACAGATTTTTGCTGGCTGATTACTGATAAATAAGCTTAGGTTTAGGTTTTACATTTTCAAAATTTCAGTATATATCGTTTTCCGTAAACATTCGGTTATCATTCGTTTTCACGTGATCTAATCCCAGTAAGCAAAAACTTGTTCAAAGTCAACAGCAAAGACGCTAAAACAACGTATTAGAGAATAATTGGAATGTTTGACCAACATTTGAAGAGTTTAACCTTATTACATTTATTTTTAATTGTTTAGATCACAAAGAAATAACTCTGACAAATAAAGACTCCCATAAATTCCTAAAGACAAACAAGAAGCCACACCACTTCTAAATGGATCGGTTCTGCAAAATATACAATTCTCTATATTTTGTAAAATTGTATCAGTATATCACGCATGACTGAGCAGATGTTGTTTGATATATATAAATATATATGATGGGTTCTGAATCTTTCTAGAAGATTCTTTATGGCGATGTGAATCGCGTAAAGAAACAAATATTCCTCGTAATATATGCAATATTTAATGCTGAATAAGCAAAAAATATGTAACGATTTTAATTAAAGAATTTTTTACTTTGTAATTGTTTGGAGAGATTATTCTTTTGAGCAAACCGTGTTCAACTATAAGGTTTAATAATGTTACAGAAATATCAGAATATGGAAGCGTCAATTAGGACGCTGTTTGACCATGGTATGCCCACAAGAATATCAAATCTACTAATTTAGATAAGTAAGAAGATACCTAATGAGCAAAAACTTGTTCAAAGTCTGCAGTGAAGACGCTAGATCAACGTTTTCAACGTTGTTCTAGCGTCTTTACTGGTGAATTTGAGCAGGCTTTATTATCTGTGTAAAAGTGTATTGTTTCAACGATGTTAATTGATTGGTAATATAGACCTATTCACTACATAAAGACGAGGTGTTAGCAGCTCGAAGTATAAACTTGTTGCAATACAATAGCTTCAATAATGGCAGGAACTGCACATAAAAGTAAGTTGTTGCATTGTAACAAGTTGTTATTTTGAGCAGCCAACACCTCGTTTTCATGAATTTTTGAATAGGTATATTTCAGCTTTGTTGACATAAGATCCTTCACTACTAATAACAAAGAACTCCCAGTACATTCGCACTCGCTTAGAGTATTTAGATTCTGCTGGATTAAAGGTACATAATCACATATTTTTGGTCAAACTTTCAATATCTATGTCAAATGGATAAGTGACACACATTGAACATACCTAGAAAATTTTAGAGTCTAAAAAATGTTAAGAAGTGGCAAAACAAGCAATTCTTTCCTCTGATTCTACAAACAGAAAATGTTTGGCCAAACAAGATGGCTGTCACACAGTGAGCATAGATGATACTTAATTTCCTACGACTTCAATCAATTATATATCTTCTAATATTCAGTCTTATGGAGTCAAATCTTCAGAATATGTTACTAGCAATATGAACTTTCATCTAGAATATGGACGGAATAAATTGAAACAAAAATCTGCGGGTGATTTTGTACCTTTAATAATGACAGGAAACCTCCAGTACGCATCCACTGAGTGTATTCCCTATCAGGTCCTTAATTAATAATATCAAGAGCCCTAAGTCTCACATCAACAATCCTCCACATTTGTGTAAAAATTCTAACCTCGTTCCCAGGGCTTCTTCTCTCTCTCTCTTGGGAACGAGGTTGTAAAAATTCGGAATTTCAACATTGACAGAAAGCCTTAAGATCTGGTTAGCAAGTTAAAAAGCACAAAAATTCGAATTAGTTTCAAGAGCCTGAGTACTAGGCTGCTAGGAAATAGCAAATTTTGTTGAGTTTGCAAAATGTCCTAAAATCCTAAGTCATAAGTCTTAAGTCTATTAGATAAATTACTGAGGTATCTAGGAACTTCTGCTGGTTATTTTCTGCAATTATATTTTTATATATATTTTATATTTGTATATACTGCTTGAAAAGATTCGTAATTTATCTCTTATTTTAATTGAGCGATTGAAGCTACCCAACCGGAAAGAAACTTTTCAAAGTCAGCAAAATAACGTTAGAATAACCTTCACAAAACATATTTTTAACGATATTTTGCTGACTTTGAACAGGTTTTTGCCGACTGGGTACTAAGTGAAGCTCTGACTAGAAAATAAAATAAACCGGGGAAGCAAAGGGCCAGAAGTACTTTGTGAATTTATTTAGTGAGAATAATAGAGAACTAAAAATGATGCTGTTATGGCTATTACTTTTAATTTTTGGAAAAAATATTGTCGCACACAATGAACACTGGTTGAGTTATTTAGAACAAAAACATCATTATCTTGGACATTTTGGTGAAATGTTAAGTCGAAAAAATGATCAATATTATTCAAAGCGAGAGGTAAATATACCTGAGTCAGCAATCTTGTTATCTAGTGTTTTGTTTTTGTACTGCAAACACCACTCTGCCGGAGCACGACGTCGGCACAACGTCGAAACTACTTCGATACAATGTCACGACATTGTTTCGACATCGTGTGACCATTGGGCAATCAGAGTTTATATATTGATTGCTGCAAAAGGGATTTTTGCTGTAAAATGTTCTTTTTGTAAAGCTATAGTTAGAACACATAGCAGGGCTTAGAGTTAATAAAGACTTGATATGTGGTTAAATTTACAGGGTGAAAGACTACTGAATACGCACCCGTATAACTCCGTATTCGGACTATGTATTGCCATATATGGCTTTACACAGTCCGAATACGGAGTTATAAGAGTCCGTATTCAGTAGCCTTTCACGATGTGATTCTTTTCAGGAATATCGCAATTGGCTGGTAAATTATCGTGAAATGGAAAGAGAGAATAAACACGACCATAGTGAAAGTCAAGATGAGCAGCACGAAACTCATCACGAACACGCTGAGATGAAGAGAGAATCAATTCATGATCATCATCATCACCATGGAGGAAATTTTGACAAACGGAGCCAAATTAAAAAAGGTGTTAAAACTTTCCTTAATATTTTATCTTGCAGGCATATTACGTCGGATCAAAGTTGAAACGACGTGGGAACGTCATTTCGACGCTGCCTGTGTCCACAGAGTAAATCAGCGGGCCAACCACGTCGAACAATGTCGGAACAACTTTTTAGAAGCCCTGGCCTGGGTACGAGGTTGCAATGTATCTGTTTTACCGCACTTGTAGCGACCGACCGATAGTTACTTGTAAAAGAGAGAGAAATTCGAACGATGCCATATTCCCACTGCGCAAAAACCTCTTTAAAATCCGCCATAAAGACGCTAAAACAACGTCGTTCGACGTATAAACGAGCTTGCAATGGATTAGTTTATTCAGTACTTTCGTTTGCGTTTATGTAACCTTTGCCATCCACTCTTTCTTAGTTTTCTAAGTACTCTGCGAGTACGCGACGTCTTATCAACGTCGACAAGACGTTGTTTTATTTTGACTCGCGTCTTTTTGACGTCGATAAAATTTTCATGCCCAGTCATATAATAATATTTGAGATTTACAATGAAACCCCGTTTCCAGGGCTTCTCTTCAGTGTTTCGAAAAGGCAAGAAGCCCTAGAAGCGAGGTTAATTTACAATGATATTTCAATTCTAGGAGCTGATGATATCATTGCTTCGTCCCAAGATGCATTGCATTTCTTCAAAAAACGAAAATGGATTTGATTGGCTATGTTCTGATAATGATAATAGCTGCAGTGAGCAAGAACTTGTTCAAAGTCCGCAGTAAAGACGCTAGAACAACGTTGAAAACAGAATATTTCTGAATTCAGAATATTTCATATTAGTGTAAGAAATACACATTCCGTTACAGGAATAAACCCAATATAAAATTAAGTAAGTAAACCAAGGAAAACTCATCAGAAAGAATATTGTTTTATATGCTTATAAACGAAATAACGTTCTTATACCCAATAGGCGCGAAAACTTGTTCAAAGTTCGCACTAAAAAAAAAAACAAAAGAAGAAAAAACATAGTTCCAGTGTTTTTTCTGCTGACTTTGAACAAGTTCTTTTGCCAGCAAGGTAAATAGGATATAAAACTGATGCGTTATAAAGATCAAGATGGAGATTGGATTTTCAACTTCTGATTGAATTAGCTGCCACTGTGAAGTTCACGCTGCATAACGATATTTTATGATATCAATATGTAAGAATATAATTTGGTATGGAAGTTGAAATTTGAGTAATATTTATTAAATGATTGTTTGTTTGAGTCTTTTATTGTTTGTAAACGTTACGTAATATTCATTCAATGAGTTGGGTTGTACGAGTCTTATATTGTTTGTAAACGTTACGTAATATTCATTTAATGAGTGGAGTTGTACGAGTCTTATATTGTTTGTAAACGTTACGATACATATAATTGTAAATCGAACGGTAATTAATCGTAAGCGGTAAATAGTACGATATGCGTAATGACAATTGATAATTGTCGTTATTTGTCGCAGTCCTTGTCTGTTCCCGACTACGTAACAACGTCAAAACGACGTCGTTTTGACGTAGTTACGATGTTGTTGCGGCCTTGTTACGATATAGTGTGCTCACCGGAGGAAATTGTATCATTAACTCTATAGCCGTAATAGCTCTGAGGGGTAAGTAGCTCGCTACCCTTGACGTTTTTACAACTCTCGAATTTTGAATACACCCATCCATTGATTCCTCGATTACTGAATATCTAAATTTGTATAAGAGAATTGTTCCCTTTGTGGTACCTGTAATTAGGAATAGGCTGGACAAAAAATTTGTGACCAAAGAATTTCACGTCACGAATAAATGTGTGTATAACCAATCCAAACATAACAAGTATAGTGCCGGCAAATAAGCCAAAATATGATAAACTAGGTGAACATGGCTCCTTTATATACTTCGCTGTATAAATAATCAGTGACATTGTGCCAAATAGGGCTAAAATAAAGAAATAAGCAAATACATAAAAAAAAAAAAAAACAAACAGCACGCACTTTTTTTTATAAACACAAGGAATTTTAATCGAGCCTCGGCGGTGCTTACACATTTTGAGGCTGGAAAAAGTTCAAAAATATTATAAGCATTTCTCCACCCCCCAACCCCCGTTTATTCGGTACTGCAGAGTCATTGATACCTGTCCATTTACCTTGAGGCTGAGATGATGCTTAGATGTTGCTTGTTTTTTGACAAAAATTTCTGCTTGTTTATAAAAGTGTTGCTTATATAAAAAATAAGCTTATAGCTGGATATTGTTAAAAGACTACGTTATTAGCTACTCTTGTCATCACGAGGCTGTTCCTTTTATTTCATTATAAATGATGCAAATGCAAATGCAAAAAATAATAACAATAAAAAATAAATAAATACATGAATAAAAGTCAACAAAAATAATAAACGTCTTACCAGAAGTCAACTCCAAAACAGTAACTGGTATAACAAGTTTTGCTGTACGAGAAGTTGTTGCAGCCAATGAAAACAGTAGGCTCAATCCTCCCATCGAACTCGCAGCAACAATGAAGTATAATAACAGTTCCTGGTATTCTAAAGAAAAAACTTGTTTAAAGTCCACAGTGAAGATTATAGAAGAACGTTGAAAACGTTGGGCTAAGCGTCTTTACTACGGACTTTGGACAGATTTTTGTTTACTGTGCAAAATAGTATTTAACTTCAGCAACTGATTAACATCTTCCTCGTGAGTCAATCAACTGTAAGTCAATGGGAAAAAACTTGTTCAAAGTCAACAGTAAAGACGCTAGAACAACGCGCTAGAACGACGTCAAACGTCGTTGTTCTAGCGTCTTTACAGCGGACTTCGAACAAGTTTTTGCGATGTGTTGACATGTTGATTAGGGTTATTTGAGGATATCGTTTTACCATCGTGTCTCTAGGAGAAGGATTAACAATCATGACAAATACGATGAGTTTCCTACCAAATAATTCACGAACATGTGGTGATATGCGCCAGCTATAACATTGCCGAATTTGTGTACCATTTACTACGCATTCTTTTAGAAGACCTTGATGATATATTATTGTTCGATTATTTTCAACCAATGGACAAGTTCTCCACGAATCAATTGCCAGCGTTAAACCAATCAGTGCTGACCCTGAGAATGTTAAAGTTGACGCAAATCCAAGAAGAAAAAACAACTTTAGTTTTGAATACATGTCTAAAGTAAGGAACAGTCACGTTATTATTAATTATCTTAATAATTTTTGCTTAGCCTGAGCCCATATTCCAACATTTCCTAAGACCAATAATGCTACTCGGGTAGTTTTAAGGTAAGGATCGGACACAGGCTAGTGCTGCTATGTAGATTTCACATCATCTTGACATTTTTCTTGAGCTCCTCAATCTGTACATTTTCTCACATTTTTATGTCGTATTTAGTTCGCGTAAAGGCCGTTTTCCATTAGCGTAAAATTCCGCGCGAAATCCAAAATGAAGACATTCCATTGGTAGAAATTGACGTCTGACGGTTATAAATCCACCTTAAGCGTAAGCGGACATTTTTAATAATTGCCAAAGTAACTTCAAAAATGAGGAAAAGCACGATACGAAAGAGCAAGAAAAATATTCAACAAAGCATAAAAGTACAGTACCTAGTCGATTAGGCTCAAGCGAATAGTGACCATAAAAGTACAGTACCTAGTCGATTATGCTCAAAATAATAGTGGCATTTGTCTGTTTCTAGTTTTAGTTTGCCACTAACTCAGTGAACAAAAACTTGCTCAAAGTCCGCAGTAATGACGCTAAAATAACGTCGTTTGACTTTGTTCTTTTGTCTTTACTGCGGACTTTGAACAAGTTTTTGCCCACTGGATAATACTAACAATCATTTCATTTTGACGTCTAGATATACAGACGTCGCATAGACGTCGTGCTCCAAATTTGAAAGTACCAATTTATATATTTCTTTACGACGTACCATGCCAGCAAAAACCTGTTCAAAGTTAGTAAACGTTGTTCTAACGTTATTTTGCTGACTTTGAACAGGTTTTTGTCGGCTGGGTATACCCTGTAGTGGCGCAGTAATCTCTGTAGAGGGAAGAATTTTGAGCATTGCTCTATATATTCAAAATCACTTCTCTATTATGCTTATTTAGACCATAGTGGTGGAGAGTGTTCAACAAATTCGCTTCTCACTTACATAAAGCTTTCGACTTTATGTCAACCAATTACAATTGACGTAATAAACCTATCATGTTATGTGAAAAATTTCTGATTTGATCCTCCGTCGGTACTAATCCTGTCATTACATGACGTCTAATCAACATTAAAAAAGATAGACGTCATAGACGTCTTTTTAACATTTATTGCAGGAACACGACGTTGTTCCGACGTGTTCCGAGGTCGTGTGCCCATGCGTTAATTAAATATTTTACAAATAATTACAGCTCTATTCCAAAATAAAAAGCTTAACTCTTCTCAATGGGCGAAAACTTGTTCAAAGTCTTTTTAACATTTCCTGCAGGAACACGACGTTGTTCCGACGTGTTCCGACGTCGTGTGCCCATGCGTTGATCAGACATTTCACAAATAATTATAGCCTGGCTCCAAAATAAAAAGCTCAACTCTTCCCAGTGGGCAAAAACTTGTTCAAATTCCGCAGTAAAGACACTAGAACATTGTTCTAGCGTCTTTACTGCGAACTTTGAACAAGTTTTTGCGCATTGGGTTATCTCTTATGATTTTAATAATAAAGTTGGATCATTTGAAAAGTTGTATAATCTTAATGTTTGTAGTTTTATTTTGAACTTTTAAGTCTTCATAAGTATGGTGTGGACTCCCTGAATTTTTAAATTTTGCTGTGAAAGTAACAGAACAAAAATTATTATTCAGGAGGGATCATCCTTTTTGACTTTTTGCCCCCTGAATCTTCTAATACCTTCTCATGAATTCACACATTTTCGGGGGTACTCCACTATACTAACGAAGGGTTAAGTGACTGTTATAATAGTCACATTTTAAAACGGTATCTACATCCAATCAGTAACCGTCATGCTCACAACAATACCCACATCCAATCACAATAAATCAAATCCTATCACTATAAATTTATAAAGTCTAATATTCTTTTATAGCGGTACCCACATTGAAATTGTTAGGCTAACTTAACCTTAACTGTACCCACAATCATTAAATCTCATGCTCACTATCCAATATATTGCTTACCATACAAGAAAAAATTATAGGTGTCAAATCTCGCCGATTTTTCAGAAAATTCGGCAATTTTGTTCTCCGATAATTTCGGCCTGCCGAAGATGTGCAGGCATTACGGCTAATTTTTAATAGATAAACCCTATTTCTACTGAGCTTTTTAGGTCTCCGAAAATCTAGAGGGTGGGGGGGGGGGGCACATTTCATCTCCGCCCCCTACATAACTTTTGATGGAACCATACACATTTTAGCATAACAATTATACTGATGACGTTATTACTCAAGATGACGTCATCATTGGAAAACACGTGGTGCAAATCACCTATTTTCAAGTGGGAAATCCTTTGTAAAAATTATTTTACCATAACTGGTGTTAAAGCAATGCTAATGTTATGAAACTTAGTAAAGTTACTTAAAATCACAAAATAAATAATTCTGATAAAATTTCACTTTGCGGTCTACAGTATTTTTGACCAAGATTGTAGTTATTATAAAGTTAGTAATTTCTTTTAGAGTGTTTTCATAATTTGGCCAGGAATGTACCCAATGAGCAAAAACTTGTTCAAAGTCTGCTGAGGATAGGATGACACACACAACCCAGTAAGCAAAAACTTGCTTAAAGTCAGCGGTAAAGATGCTAGAACCAATTCGAAGTTGTTCTAGCGTCTTTACTGTGAAGTTTGAAAAAGTTTTAGCTTACTGGGAAAGTAGATCGAATATCGGGAAATGTTAAAATAATTAATAGATAACAAATAACCAAGAAATGTCAACCTCGTTCCCAGGGTTTCTTCTCTTTTGATGTTTAACGCTAAACGTCAAGAGAAAAGAAGCCCTGGAGACAAGGTTGAAGAAATGTTTGTTTATAAAATCGTTCTAAAAGCAATCTCATCATATATATACCCAGTAAGCAAAATCTTGTTTAAAGTCCGCAGTAAAGCCGCTAGAACAACGTCGTCTGAGTTGGCATTCCTCGTGGTCAACAGCCATAACTTATATTATATACAGTATTTTCTCTATTTAACGCCCTGGACATTAATTAAAATTTTCCACTTTTTTAGGGGCGTGAAATAAGTAGAGGCGTTAATTTTTAAAAAAATCATAAAATCGTGATGTCTAGAGTATAACAATGTCACTGTCCAAACGATAATACTTATGTATCTACAAATTAATATATCTGATTTCATATCCTTGTTGGTATCTACAATCTTGGTAATAAAATAAGAGACATTTTACAAATTTCGGCGAACAATACACGCCACAAGTGAAACAAAAATGCGAAAAACGACCACCGGAATTCCCGAGAGATTTATCGATTAGACTTAAAACTTATGTTGAAATATGTTGTTTCCAGCAACCTAGTACTCAGACCTTGGAACAACAATTTTCGTGTGATCCATCTTGCTAATCAAAATTATAGACTCTAAGATGGAATTCCGACTTTTTTGCAGATTTTTCAGATAGATTTTGTGAGAAAAAGTAGCACATTCGGAGCATAAAAAGTATTTATTTCTTGTCCATAACATCGTTTGATCATTCCATAAACATTGTAAGTGAAAACATTGACATACAAGGACAATGTATTTTGTGTTATATAACGCCTACAAAGTTCTGTTTATTCCTCCTAAATTCTCACATATATACTTGTATACAAGCACTACGAACATTAAACTTACGCAGTTAAATAGCTGCTGCGTATAAAAGCACTGACTCAACGATCTTGCAATTGATTGGTTTATTCGTACCGAAGAAACCAATCAATTGCAAGCTCGTTGACCTAACACCCTTCTTCGCGCTGAATAAATCAATCAACTTCAACCTCGTTGACAAAAGTATACTTTACAACAATAACAATAGCTGGTGGATCAACGTTGAAACAACGTCAAAACGATGTCGCGAAGTTTCGACGATGTGTCGCGACGCCGTTTCGCCGACGTCGCGACGCCGTTTCGACGTTGACCGGACGTCATGCGCCCAATAAACTCCTCTTTTATAATGTAATACTTTCATCAAATATTTTTTACCTCTCTCTCTTAAAAAGTTTAATAAAAATATCTCTAAGCATCATATGAAATGATCAAAACAATTATAGCAACATATTATGCAAAATCATTTTTTGTCAAGAATGGTATTTATAGATTGTCTTTAAAACGTTTAAAAAATATCGAGATTATAATTATGCGTTGAGTAAATCTCCATGACACTCCGTTGTTGTGATAATATGTATATTATGTGACGGATTTTTTTGTTTGAAAAGAGTAATTCAGCGCCAGTAAAGACACTAGAACAACGTCAACAAGTCAAAGACATTGTTCTAGTGTCTTTACTGCGGAATTTGAACAAGTTTTTTTACCTACTAGGAAAAAACTTGTTCAAAGTCCGCAGTAAAAAACGCACGAACTAGTGTGTCTGTACCACGGACTTTGAACACGTTTTTGCCCAATGGCAAGGGATCTAAAAACAACGCTATAGATTTATCAGTTGAGTACAGCAATGGATGTTTTTTGCTGAAATTTGAAGTACTTTGGCAACCTCGTTCCCAGGGCTTCTCTGGGAACGAGGTTGAGTACTTTGGCTATCTTGTTCCCACGAAGGCGTGTAAGTAAAGTTGTCATTTAAAGCTGCGATGAGAAGGGAGTGTTCCCAGCGGGAAAAACTTGTTCAAAGTCTGTAAAACGCTTTCAACGTTGTTCCTGCGTCTTAACTGCAGACTTTGAATAAGTATTTACCACTAAATAAAGCGCAACATGTGTTTTATATAAGCAACTTATCTCTTCTATTATATTAATATTCAACCGTAGATTTCTGTGAGTAAGTGAGCGTGCATGTACAAATAAAAAAGGCACAAAAAACCCTGAACGGTTTTAGAGAATGAAATTGTTTCCAGATTCTTAACTTTTAACATTCTTCACTTAAAACTGAGCTTATAGTGGGTTATATATCAAGGAAATACTGGGGTGGTGGGATGTTGACACGATTTGCTGAGTCTTTTTCTTTGTCTTTTCCTCTATCTTTGTCCGAATATTTTCATTGTTCCCCACCCCCTAATTTTAGGGCGTTTTAGAATTTAGGAAAGGTAAATCTAGATTTATCCATAATCTTTCTAAAAATGTTTTTTTTGTAATTTTGGGAATGTGGCATATACAAAAAGTGTCAAGAGGGAGTCGAAAACCCAAGAAAATAAGCTTTTCTCGAAAAAATGTAAAAATCAACGATCCTAAATGTGCATTTTCGCGCTGATTTCGGCAAAAACTATTACTTCAGACAATCTTAAACATTAACCCTATTCAGGGCAGCTAAACCTTTTTACATAACTTTTGAATGAATGGCTTATATTTTTTTCACCTAAAGAATTGTTTTTGTGCATCATCCGTTTTCCAGTTATGACGTCATCGTGAGTAATGACGTCGTCAAAATGTTAATTAGGTGTGGATCTAACTTTCTGAAAAGTTCCAACACTACAACATGGCTCCCCCCTCGGCTATTCAGAGCCCCCAAAAGCCAGACCTGAATAGGGTTAAGTCACATTTTAACTCTACTTGTGGTCTGTATTATCACCAAAATTCATAAAAAGTCTCATTATTTTATGCATTTGCTTGTCTGAGAAAACAGTTTTTTGCGCTTTCCGGTCCAAATAAGAATTTATTTCTATTGATTTCTACATTTATGCTGAGAAAAATCTGTTTTCTTGAGTTTTTGCACAGAAATTCCCACTTTTTGCAATTGTCAAATTCTCAAAATTATTAATATTATTTTTTTTAATAAAATTAACAAACATTCTGGATTTTTGCAGCCTAGTGGAAATTATTTTTCCGTGCAACAACCGGATTACCGGAAAACGCGGATGAAATTTGGAAATTCAGACAAGCACTTGTTCCAATAGACTGTACTAGGTTGCTAGGAACATCAGAATTTGTCGGGTTTTCGAAAAGACCTAAGATACTAAGTCGGATTTTTGGACGATAATTCGGTAAATTATTCCTTTCATGATACATTATTAGCTAGTCTGCCAAGTTTCATCGCTATACTATTAGTCGTTTAAAGGTATTCGAGAGATGGCAGAATCCGCCCCGCCCCCTCTCCACCCGGAAATAACTTTTCCAGAAAAGCGCAATTTATATAGGGTTAAGATATTCAGTGCGGTGAAGGACAACTAGCTATTACTGTCCGTATTGAACTGTGTATTGTCATATTTTAAACGTGATCTTACCCGTTGAGTTTATTACACAAACATACCCAAAAACACTGTCTTTACTGCGGACTTTGAACAAATTGTTGCCTACTGACCGTATAAAAGAATTTGAGTAATGTCCTAGATATCTCCATGTTCGGACTTTACCCAGCTGGCCAAAACCTGTTCGAAGTCAACAAAATAATGTCAGAACAATGTTCAAAGAATGTTGTCTTAACGTTATTTTGCTGACTTTGAACAGGTTTTTACCGGCCGGGTATATTGCCGTATACGATAATAAGTAGTCCATATATGGAGATATATGCAATCGTGTTCGTTTGACTATCTCTGGTTTCACTTTGTGTTAATCATAAAGTCAATAAGCTCAAACCACAAAAGTTTATTTTAAAAGAGTTTGCCAAGCTGGTAAGAACCTGTTCATAGTCATCAAAATAACGTTAGAACAACGTTTAGAGAACGTTGTTCTAACGTTATTTGGCTGACTTTGAACAGGTTTTTTCTGCGGCTGGCTGGTTTCATTATATAGTGTCTAAGCGCATCATTATTTAACAGATCTTCTGTCTGTCTATAAAGAGCTCGTAGAAACCATCCTAAATCGTATTGACATACCAAACAATCTTCGCTTTGTTCAAATAAAGAGATGCAACTTGATATAAAATTTCTTTCAAGTTTTTACTGTGTTACTGCGTTGTAATAAAATCACTGCAAGTTAAAAATAAAAAATGTCTGAATCGTTACTATCTAACTTAACCGAGAAAATTAAATGCGTCTTATGTCACGATACTTTATTCGATCCTAAAGATTTACCTTGTCGACATTCCTTCTGCAGTAATTGCTTGGATGGGATTGCAGTGTTTCGTGAAGATGGAAGCGCAACGCTGCAATGCCCCCATAAATGTGAAGGGACCGTAATGGTTAGTAATGAATCTATAAATTCAACATTGAATACCAATTTCGCTACACAGCATGTGCTAGATTTTATTAAAGAATCGAAGGGAAAGTAAGTACAATTTGTTTATTTTTATTTGTTGTTGTTATTGAATGTTTTAACATGGTTGACAAAGCTGTTTGGACCGTTTTAACCTTATTCAGTCCCTATTATACGACTAGTAGAATAAGGATGAAACTTGGCAGTAGTGTATCATGAAAAGAACAAAAAGCTTTTTTTTGCTGACGTCAGTATTTTTCTGAAGACGTCATCACATGTTCTTAGAAATACGATTAAAAGAGTTCTCCAAGCAAACTCTAGAGATTTATCTCAGAGATTTACCAAGTAGACTTAAGACTTAGGTCTTTTTTGCAAACTCAACAAATTCAGCGGTTCGTAGCAGCCTAGTAACCAGACTCTAGCTCTTGCTACCTGAAACTTGAGACTTTTTATCTAAATAGAAATTCGGAATTCTTGCTCGAATTTTATCTTGTCTCAAATAGTTATGTGAGCGCTTGTAGATAACATTTTCCTTTTCTGTTTTCAGTTTTAGACACGTATTTTTTTGTTCTTTAGCAAAGTTTCCTGGTTTTTTTAACCATTTTTTTTTCTCTGATTTTCAAAATTGCGGAAAAATCGGAGAAACCGGGTTAGTCATGTTGCCAAAACTTTCAGAAGCATTTCTTTTGTTATTGTCGTATTTTCTCGTTTGAACCCGTGGGCGCTTATTTTATTTATTCGAGGGGGACGCTTATTCAATTTTTAAACTAAATGAATGTAATACAGATATGTGTTGTTACGTATTATCTGTTGTCCTACAAATTTCATATGAGCAAGATCTGTATATGTAATCTGACTAAGTTCCATGTTAAGTGGTCTCAGGTTATGACCCATATTTGTTAATTCTTTGAATCTGAAATCTTTACAATTTGGGGTCTTATAAATAGTTCTGAAACGTCAGCTCTGTTGAAGTAGTGTTTCAGACGTTAAAATAATAATGTAACAGGGAGGGCGAGGAGTGGAATCCGCCTCCTCACGCCCCTTCCCGGCTTAAATAGGGTTAATACACTAAACACTTATTAGTTTGAAACTTAAAACATACTTAAAAAATTCTTGCACTATACATTTTCCCAATCCTTGGTGACAGGATTTCTTCTGAGTTCGTATGGCCTTTAAAGGTGGATTTTAATTATACAAGAAATTCTGCGCGAAAACGGAAAGAAGACATTCCATTGGCAGAAATTGAGACCTTTTGCCAACTTTTCTCAGTACTCAACTTGAAGACATCTCTCTAAAATAGATTCCTTTTTGCACAAATGGTGTTCCTTATTTGGAGATTCTTCCAAACCAGTATGTTGGATTCCTCTGAACCAGTACGTTGGGAGGATATGTTTTGATCTGGGAAAGAAGTAGAGTTTCTCTCTACCATAGTTGTAGGGACGAACGAAATTGGAGCGTTTTGGAAGCATCCGTTACAACTTACTCTATCTTAGGAACCATCGCCAAAATTCGTTTAAAAAAGCAGATTATTTAGTAGCTTAAAAGCAGTCAAAACCAATAAATCTGAGAAAAATTAATCTACAATGAAGAGTGTTAAGTCAATGAGCTTGCTATTAATTGGTTTCTTCGGGACGAAGAAACCAATCAATTGCAAGATCATTCAGCACACTTCTCCGGGGTACAAATCTTCGAGATGGTCCCTACTACCAAAAGTCTTATAGATTAAAAGCTTGTCAAACACATTCCCGTATTCCGTATTGAAATTATGTATAACAATAGAAATACACCAGTCCAAATGAATTACGGGGATAAACGGGACCGTATTCGATAGTATTTCACGTGATTCCTCTTAAGAGACCTTTTTATAAAACAGTGAAATTGATGTATTTGTTTCCCAAAGTAGAACTTGTTGCAATGCAATAACTTGCTTTATGTGTAGTGACTTAAGTAAAAAGTCCTACTTAGAACAACAAACGCCTCGTTTTCATTGTTGTATGAAAATAACTATTTTCTGTCTTTAGGAAGATGTCTTTATGTCAAGACGGGGATAATTGCGAGGCACTTGCATGTCATTCATGTTCGGTATGCAGCTATAAAACATGCGGTGTTTGTTGGATAACGCATAAATGTAAAAATAAAAAGTCAATATCAGTTATATTTAATGAAAGAAACAAATCTTTTCAGGCTATGTGTAAAAAACACAATGCGCATGTAAAAAGCGTATGCATTGATTGCGAAGATCAATTTCTGTGCATATATTGCATCAACCGAGAGCACAAAGGTCATCAACACAAAACAATTGAGGATCAAGTTGACATTACAAAAGACATGTTGTTAGCAGAGTTTGACAAAACAAAGAAGAATGTTCACTGTCATGGTATTTCTTATGAAGATAAGTTTAAGAGGATAGATGAACTGAGAAACAATCTTGAAACAGAATTGCATGACAGGAACGCAAAAAAGCTTAATAAATATGCTGCGTTTCTGTCTGACCAAAAGAATGACTTGCTTCAAAAGTTTGACGAGAAAGTTGGAGAATTCAAAGTAAACCTTAACGAATTAGGATTGATTGGTAACGATTATGAGACAGCTTTTTCCTCCTACATCAATAGGATCAATGCAAAGCCACATTTTGAAATCTTATTTGAAAAGGATGAAATTATTCGGAAATCAAAATCTTTGTCATCACCATACTGTTTTCTGGCGTCATTATCAGATTATGATGCAAATGAAAAAACAATTGGCGAATTACATATGTCTTTATTTAGTAATGCAGATGTGAAAGAAGGCAATGACATCATTGAAGTTAGCTTCGAAAAAGCATATCAAAGTGATGGAAAAATAAATGATGATTTGGATCATTTAACCAAGTATATATCAGGTAATTTGTTCACCTATTAGTTACCATGTGTTGCATGGCAAGGACAGATTTGTTTACCTATTTGTTATTGTGTCATCTAATCCTATTAGCCATGTGTTTTTCTTTCGTTCAAAACCATAGAAAATAAAGTGCCCGCTGCCATTTTTTCCCGAACCGCTAACGATTATGACATGAAACCAGTATAGAACAACTAAATACAAACACTTTGGCAAAAAGAAAATTGACTTGATGACGTCACTGACACCTGATATGGCCTCATCAATAACATTAGGTTTTTGGTCAATAGAATGCTGTCAAATGACAACGGCCTATTATTTGCGAACCACTAACGCATATGGCATGAAATTTGGTACATTTATACAGCAACTCAATACAAACACTTTGGCATAAAAATTGAGATGGCAAGGTTATTTTACCAGTTATGACGTCATCATTCAAGTTAAATTTGCGGTCTGTAAAATAGATTATCTGGTCTTTAAAATATTTAATTTGGCCTGTAATTTTCAAGAAGTTTATATATTTTATCTGTTTTTTCCATAAATAATATATACTTGTTGAAAAGATAGCCTACAAGCAATCACATAAGTATTTCAGACAAGGCAAAATTTGAGCAAAAATTCAGAATTTTCAATTGGATAAAAAGCCTTAAATTTTCAATAGCAAACCTAAAGACACAAAAAGTTGAATATGTTCCAAGAGCCTGGATACTAGGCTGCTATGAACAGCAGAATTTGTCGAGTTTGCAAAAAGACCCAAGATCCTAAGCCCTAACTCTTAAGTCTACTCGGATAAACCCTTGAGATAAACCTCAAGGGACGTCTACTGGTCATTTTCCGTATTTACGTTTTACTTGTGGCTTGTATTGCTTGTCGAAATTCGTAAAATGTCCCATAATTTATGCGATCAGTTGTACATAACATTTTTTCATTTCATTCATGATTATATGTAATCTGATCAAGTTTTTATGTTGTAAGTATTAACCAAATACAAATATTGCGAAATAATATTTAAGCGATTTATATAGGATTTCCCCATGTATAAGTAGGTGGTCTCCGGTTATGACCCATATATTTTTATCCGTTTGCGAAATGAAACTATTTCAGCTCTATTGGTTTTATGGTTTAGACGTTATAAATAAAAATGTGATAGGGACGGAGAGGGGTCGGAATCCGGCCTAAATAGGGCTAAGCCTTTTGTTTTTATAAACTATATTCTTATAAAAAAAATACTTGTATGGTGTCATCGAGTAACGAGTTCTCAATATTCAAATAAATTATAAACAATGAATTCCTTAGGGATATAATTATATTGCATATTGTATTGTTTCGTTCATTTCTTTTATACGTATTATATCTTCATGGTATATATTTAATGGTACACAAATTTGCAATGTGAAGAAGTGTAACCACCAAGTCAGTTTTAGATCGGTAGATCATGACTAACACTGCTAGGCAACGTCTCAGCGCAAATGGCTCGATTATATAAGGGAACACAAATTTGCGATGTAGAGAGTTTTCTTCCTATATAAGGACTCATCATTACAACTAGATTTTAGTAGTTAGAAATCTCTATATACATTCTCTCTTCAATTTCAGTGTTCTACCGTTGATGTAGTATGTTTTTTAAACCATCTTCTCACAGTACGTCACCACGTTTTATGAATATTACCAATCATATGAAATTAAACTTAGCAGTATAAAACATGTTACAAGTTGTTATCGGATATTATATGGAATATCAGATAACGTATGATTGTTAGTTATTTCACAACGTATTAACAGTCGTTCTGTTTCTGTCATGTTCTTTGCGAAGCGAAAATGCGGCGCGCACACCGCGCTTCGCATTTGCGCGAAGCTCCTTTGGCAGCAATCGTGAAAGAATTCCCATTAGTTCAGTGAAAAACCGCTGCTACCATCTTGGGACCACCTTGGCACAAGAAAATCTCTCTTTTCCGTATTTTACGGTAGCCGACAATTTGGAAGCGGCAGTGATTCCTTCGAAGAAGATAATTTGCTTTTTTCGGCCACCGTAGTGTTATTCACCGTTGTGTTGTTTATTTATCGCCGGCATCACCGCCATATTGTACTACTACAAGCCTGATCTCCTCTATCTTTTCTTTTTGTTTAGCTAGTTAGCTAGCTTATCAAGAGCATTTTTTTAATCTTTTTTCATCTTTCCGTCTTATCTTTCTAGCGCTAGCGTTTTGCTTAGTACTGTATACATGTTTATTTTCTGGACATCTCTGTCCATGTTTATGTTCGTTTTTCATACTCTCTCAATCCTATGGCCTGTGAGTGTATTTTAATGTGTCTAGATAGACCCTCTTACTTAAACATTGCACTAGTCTAGATGTTTGTTTGTTGGCGGTTTTATTCCGTGTTGGGGGAGGGAAGAGACTGAAGAGGAATGAATAATCTCACACAACAGTAGAGCTTCATATGTCATTGTTTGTGTAATCGTGAATGCATATTTTTTATATTATTTTTATTAAAATTATAATACTCGTATCATATAAAATTATTACAAATATTTATGTCATAAAACCTTTTACAGAAACATTTTTGACAACAATATGTTTTAAAACTATTCAAATGAAAATAATAATAGTATTGCACGGACGAAATGTCAATTTCTATTCTTTCAAATACATTGTTATAAAGTTAATTTAAAAGTTGTAAATATTCATAACAAAGAAATACAATACACATATGAAACAACGTACGACAAAAAAAACTTAATATTCTATCTAAGAAAAGAAATTATAATGTTGAATAACGTTAACAACGAAAACGATAGCTTGACCACGGTCCCGTATATTCCTGTATGAACTATAATACAATCACCCAATACTAATCTTTTGTCATTTCTTGATGCCGTAAAGAGAACGATTGACGAACAATGGTTGTTGTGTATTAGTAGAAGGAACTTGGGTTCCAGGTTGTTCAGCTGAAATGCCCTGAATATTCTTATTATCACCCATAGTAAGACGCTTTAGTATGTATTTTGAAAATGGACCTAGATGAAGGTAGATTTCTGTGGCTTTGGGTGAAGGCTTCTATATCCTAAAAAACGATATTTGATAATGAATTCTCTTCACTTGTTAAACATTTATAGTCGCCACAAATAGGGTTATCTATGGTAGGCTTTTAAGACGACAATGTTGTTCCCAAAGTCCTTATGTTTTGAAAGATCACAAGGACCGGAGTTCTTTTCATCTTTTCCGTCAAGAAGGCAAGGCAAGTAGCAAAAATGACTTTTTTCAAATATTTGTAGATAATATTAACATAGTTTGTAGTACATAATTACAAATTAGCATTGCCTATTGTTCTTGTCTATACCCACGGGCTTCATATCCAATGCAAACTGTTATTTGTCATGGGTATAAATTTTTATTATAGCGTTAAAACATCCCTTCCTGGAATTGGTGTAACCGAAGTATAACCGACACACGAATTGATGATGTTGATTCCTTCGGAACAAAATATATCCTTTATGGCCAGATTTTAGGCAAATTTGACAAAAACTTAAAGTGTTTCGTTCGTGATGAACATTTGTACGTGACAAAATTTGCTGGTGCTGATTCCAATATTTTGCCTTTCCTCTGCTAAGGCTCTTTTCTTTGACGGCTGCCTGTACTTGTGCCCGTGGTCCTTGCCTGTTGCCTTGGGCTCTGTTGCTTTTTCTTTGCCCACTTGCCTCCGACTGGGATCTTTCCTTTGCCTCTGGTCCTTGTCTGGTGCCTTTGCTCTGAGGCCTTTCCATTGCCGGGATCTTTCCTTTGCCTATGTTCCTTATCTGGTGCCTTGGCTCTGGTGCCTTTCTTTTGCCCTCTTCTCTCTACCTATCTTATGTCTTTCCTCTGCTGCGGATCTAAATTCCTATGCCTATTCCTTATTTTGGTTTTTGCCTGTGTTCCTCTGCCAGCTTGCCTGCCTATCTTAAAAATTTTGCTTGCGAACATAGTGGCACGCTCACGCTTCGCAATCTTTAAATATTGATTATACCGCGAAAGTTTCTTCCCTTAAAGTAATAATCGGCAGTTTTCAAATAAATTGTATATTTAAAATATTGCGTAGCAACGAAAACATTGATAAGACAAGATAAGATATTTTTATTTATCACTAGCAGTTACAATATTAAACGGGAAGTAAACGGACCAGTATTTTAAGGATTGCCAAGCGTGGTTGTACCACTATGTTCACAAGCGAAGTTTTAAGACACAGGCAGGGTCGGACTGAGGGATAGGCATTAGAAAGGCACCAGATACGGACCATAGGCAAGTCGGCAGAGGAACACAGGCAGGACCGGACTGAGGAATTATTAGGCATAGGGAAGGCAATAGAACCAAGGCACCAGATAAGGAACAAAGGAAAGGCATCAGAACCCAAGGCACCAGGCAAGGACAACAGGAGGGATAGATCCCCGGCAGAGTCAAGTAGGCAAAGGAAAGGCAATAAGGCACCAGACAAGGACCACATGCAAACGACAAAGGAAAGAACCCCCAACAGAGTAGCAACGGTGCAAGAAGAATTTAGTCCCTCGACATAGAAATTTACAGTATGAATTAGGTCTTTAGGGTCTCTTCATATGGAGTCCAAGGTATAAAACACGTATATTTTGTGTCGCCTATCGGATATCTCGTAGCCAAGAATTCCCGTCTCTTTGCTTTCTTCGTTCACTTTCTTTCTTTACGTTATAATCTGTCGAGTCGAGTACTAAGGAGACCAGTGTCGCAGGCTCAGGTGATATTATCATTATTCACCTTGAACGATTCCAGATTGACAGCCGAAAATATTTCCTTCCTTAGATGTTACTCGCTAGTAGCTATTATTAATCACTCTGGTAAATTGAATGCTGGTCATTATACAACAACTTTAAGGAATACTGACTGCAACAGTTGGCTTTCTTGCAACGACAGAAGTGTACAACCTACAAAGCCTAATAATCTAAACAAATCTCTGCCTTACGTTCTTTTCTATAGGAAGTTTTAGTTACATTTTTATATACGTATTATTTTCAACATTGTTAATTAGCACAGAAGAATGAGTTTGCTCACTTAGTCTACGGGTGTGACAATCCCGCTAA
>JAULBZ010001424.1:0-22282 GCA_032360805.1 Neoturris breviconis | reverse complement strand
CAACGTTCTTTGAACGTTGTTCTAACGTTATTTTGCTGACTTTGAACAGGTTTTTGCCGGCTGGGTAGAAGTTCTCATGTTTCAGTTGTATATACATATAAAATATAATTTGTCTGCGTTTCTTGAAATAGATAAGGTGTGATGTTACTGTGATTGGCTTATTCGATATTCGAACCAAGTGATGATTTAAAGTTACATATACCCTTCTCTTGACCAACAGTTATCATGTATCTCTATTGTTCTAAGGTCAAAGACGCTTTAGAGTTAATTTCCATGTAGCTACGCGGAAATTTACGCGCTAAAGACAAAAGAAGGCATTCCCTTGGTAGAAATCAATGGAATGTTTTACTTTATGGCTTTCGCACGGAATAGACTTTTATAAAACAATGAAAACGAGAAGTTCGTTGCTCAAAGTAGAACTTGTTGCAATGCAATAACTTCCTTTTTGTGCAGTGACTGAAAGTTGTTCTAATGGAAATCTACCTAGAGCACTTAAATGGAGTAGAATAGTGATAAGACCAGAAAGTACAGTACCACACACATTAATCATAATCAAGTCATATTATTCACAAACCTACCACTAAATAATCCACACTTATTCAAAATTCGCTGTAAAGACCCTAGCACAAAGTTGAAATGAATGTTCAGCGTCTTTACTATATGGACTTTGAATAAGTTTTTGGTCCCTGAAAACCATTTTAAAGGAGAAAATGGCATGAAATTCATCAACACTTCTGTACAGCATGATCTGCTTAAAATCTTGTCAAAAATATTTATGTTTAATGATTGATTCTCATGGGGCAAACAATTTGCCGTGAAAGCCAAAATAAGACATTCTATTGGTAGAAAAATAACAAAAGAGTAACTGCTAAATATTATTAATACGGGCGACCGGTGGGAAGATTTTAATTTTAAAATGATTTGCATGTCACATAATGACTTATATTGGAACAGGAAATATAGCCACCATTTTCGAGTTCCCGCCCTATACCAACCCTATCCGATTCCTATATAATAAAGTACTTCAGTTCACCGCCCTTTTCCTGTGCCTACGTTACTTTCATATCAGGCCTGTCACTTTGAAAAATTCTATCTGAGACATTACGTTTAAACTGATAAAAATCGATGTTTATTATTGTCGCACGTATGATACGCATTCTTAGTTAATAGTTAATTTATGCCACACAACGTAAGTTAGATTAGAACGGAGAGAGATTATAAAGTGATTATAAAGATGAATACATCCAACATTTAATTGGTTTTTCATTGCCAAAATAACCAATCAAATAACCTTTGTTAAGATTTCACTTTTTCTTCTTGTTTATATTTTTAGCTATGAGACATTTTAAAAATAATCACGAGAAGTCCCTAGAGTAGATATAGAGTAGACTTAGGTCTTAGGATCTTAGGTCTTTTTGCAGAATCGACAAATCCTGCTGTTACTAGCAACCTAGTAATCAGGCACTTGAAGCAAATTCGAATTTTCTTGCTGTTTTTCTTCCTAATCAAATTTGGCTTTCTGGGTATGTTGAAATTCCGGATTTTTGCACGAATTTCCCTTTGTTTCAAATATTTATGTTAGCGCTTCTAGCTTCATTATCCTGCAGATATTTCCGGTCTAATTACCATTTAAAAATACCTCATTTTGACGCCAAAACAACGCCTTTTTGACGTTCATTAATTGTGTGGATTGGAAGAGTACTGAGTCAACGATCTTGCAATGGATTGGTTTCTTCATACCGAATAAACCAATCCATTCCAAGTTCGTTGACCGAACACCCTTCGGTGTAGTTTGATTTTCGTTGATGTTGGTCTTGGTTTAGTTTCTTTAAACTCGCATCGTTACTTTTGGAAGAAAGTATCGACGTGGGCCTTTATATATTTTGACATGCTTTCAGCCTCGTTTTGATGTAGGTGATTAGTTGAATATATGTTTGTTTTAATAAAGCTTGCGAAAAACATTATCAGCTAATTGTAAAGTAAACAACGGATCATCATCATTTTATACGAACGTAAGTCTTGCAAAAAAAAAAAGATAACAGTAAGCTGGAAGCAGTTGAAGTGACCAAAGGTAAGAACACTATTATATATACAATGCAGAGAGATGGGTATTCGAAGTCCCGTCGCCGTTATTTTAGCTCTAATGGACACACGACGTCAGATAAAAGTCGAGAAGATGTCGTTTTGACGCGACGTCACACAATGGCTTTTCGATGTTGATTAGACATCGCATGAGTACTTTACCTTTGCCGACGAGTGACTGTCGAATACTTTTACTGATGTTATATTGGACTGGCAATGAAAAGTCAATCTAAGAAAGCTATATTTGCAGTCATTTCACACTGATTTTGTACAGAATACTCGAATACAAAGAATTTGCAGTTTTTCACACGACGATGTTCTAGCGTCTTTCTACAGGTTTTGAGTGACATCTTATTGTCAAACTATCCGCAATTAGTGAACTAAAGGCAACACAATGACAACGTTTAGTCGCGGTTTTCTTCCTTAATAGCCAATAGGCACGCAACGTCTTTACCAATATCAAAATGACGTTGCTTGAAGCTAAGACGTCAAATTGGCGTCTTTCTAACCTTGAGTAAATGTTTCAAGAATAAATTGGCCCAGTCGACAAAACCTGTTCAAAGTCAGCAAAATAACGTTAGAACAACGCTCAAAGAACGTTGTCCTAACGTTATTTTGCTGTCTTTGAACAGGTTTTGTCGACTGGGCTAATAGAGGAGGATCAGGTCAACAAAATATTTGTAATATTAGAACAACGATCTTGCATTTGATTGGTTCTTTCGTAGCTAACTAATCAATCAAAACGGTCATAAAATAGATCCGATAGAAAAAAATAGATGCTGGGTCAAATTTAATCCCTTGGCGTAGACTGCTACTCAGTGTGCAAAAACTTGTTCAAAGTCAGCAGTGAAGATGCTAGGCCAACGTCGTCGTAATAGTTAATAGCTACCAACGACAGTTAGAAAGTAGTTAAAATACTATGATAGAAACAGATTAGTCGGACCTGATCGCTAGTTTCGTGTCAATGTTAAAATTCCCAGTCTAACAAGTTCAAACATTCTATGTAGTGAAACCACAAGTAAAATAATATAGTAAGTCATTGCCAACTTCTCTCTGACCTTTCCCACAATATATGGTGCAAACACAACACTCCTGCCACTTTATGTTAAATTAAAGTCAGCATATCGTCTTTTTGACGATGCTTTGAACGTCACATTTTCACGGGAAAGCGAAATTAAACCAATGCTGCCCATTGAGCAAATACTTGTTCAACGTCCGCGGTAAAGAAGCTAGAACAACGTTACGTTGTTCTAGCGTCTTTGTTGCGGACTTTGAGCAGGTTTTTGTCTACTGGGTGTGACGTTGGTTGGTTTGTTGGTAAACTGACAATTATTTGATGTTATACCGACGTCGTTTGATCTGAAGGTGTGACATATTACAGAGAAGATAATTCCTTATTTGAAATAGATTGTATATTAATTAACTAATTTGTTTCGCACGTGTGTTTATGTAATGAAAAGCGTAAAGCTTGTTTTAAGAAGCCACAAGTAGAAATATATTCGATATATTTATGCGAGTTATTTTAATGCTATAAACATTTAGTATACCTTTTATTATTAATATACATGCAGTTGGAAAAAAAACTTGTTCAAAGCCCTCGGTAAAAGACGCTAGAACAACGTTTTCTAAGTTGTTCTAGCGTCTTCACTCTGGACTTTAAACAATGTTTTTCTCACTTGGATCCGATAACCTGTGGGTACATCGTGGCCTAACGTCTTGAAACAACGCCGTGACATCGATTCAGCGCTTGCTTCATTTACGTCTGACCAAAATGTATCAGGGTGATATCGTGAGCAGATATCTTCCCTTGTGTGTTTTCTAATTGCACGTTTACGTCGGCGAAAGGCTTAGGCCTATATAAGAAAAGTAAATATCATTTTGAAACTTCGTCTAAAGACACGTCAATATTTAACTTGTAATTGATTTACATGTCATCGTATATTTCGGATATGGAATACAAAATATTAAGGATGGTATAGAACCACCTGGTTTCTATAATAAAAAATGGGCCATATTTCTATTAAGTCTGGCTCCTGGTTTCTATTATCAGAATGGGCCATGTTTCTACTAAGTCTGACCGTTTAAAGTTTTATTATATGTTATGGCACCTTGGTGTATTTAGTGCTGTTGATATATAGAAGTGCATGACGTTGAAAATTGCGGCTTTAACGTTAAAACATTGTCATTTTAACGTTGATTAGACGTCAAGTGACGGAAGAGTTGATGTCACTGTTCCGCCAACACGCGACTGCAAGAAAGAATTCAAATGGTATAGCGGTCCTTAGTATATATCTGAAATCGGTAATGTATAGTGAGAAAGACATTCGAATACGGTTTCTAGTGAGAAAGACATCTGAATATGGTCCCGGGTGAAAAAGACATACGAATACAGTCCTGGGTGGGAAAGACATCTGAATATGGTCCAGGAATAGCATACACGGGCTATATATTGCCGATGAGAACGTGATAAGTCGGATACAAATGGCGTATTTATACTGCAACCCTGACACCACGTGGCATTTTTTCAATGTAAAAAAACCCGGTTTTTTCAACGTAAAAAAAAACGTTGCTTTGACGTCAGTACGTCAAAACGACGTCTTTTTTACGTTGAAAAAATGCCACGTGGTGTCAGGGTTGCCGTATAAATACGCCATTTGTACCCGGAAATGTCCGTGACACAGTTAATCCTAAAATACCATTGACACGAAAAATAAGTGTCCGCTATGAGAATGTGTGTGTTACGCAGATATATATTTTAAAGGGAAATATTCGATCGGGATCATGAATAGGCGTCCTAGTAGACAAAGTCTTGCTCAAAGTATGCAGTAAAGATGCTAGAACAACGTTTTCAACGTTCTTTACTGCTGACTTTGAGCAAATTTTTTCCGAGTGGTAAGTCGGTTGAATTGGTATCTTTAATGTACATTTGAACACAAATAACTTCTCATTATAAGTTTATTGTCTAACACAATCTTTCTATTGTTTTAGATAATATCTTCTATTGTTTCGAAAATATTTGTATTGTTAGCGCTTTCCTTTTATACGAACGTATCGTTCATCTGTGCTGAATTCTAACCGGCGGTTTTCCTCTGATGTTCGACGCGACACAATGGAATGTAGCTTCGCGAATTACTTCATAACTATATTCAAATTGGTTGATGTATAAAAAACAAAAAAAATTAAATATACATAAAACTTTTTTGTATAATACAAAGAAATAACTTGCACAACAAAAATTATTAAATCATAGCTCCAGCTATATTTTGCAAAGCAACAGATTCTCATTTAGACGATGATTCATATTTGATAAAGATTGAAAGTATTCAAACCATGTTAACACTGCACTCTAAATTATTTATGTTTTATTTAGATCACAAAAATTTACACTCAGTCAGTCATCATAACAAAACAATATATAATCGATTAAAGACGTGTATTTATTTAAAAAAACAATAACGAGAGTATCATTAGCAAACGGAAGAAGAAATATACGTGCGTACAACAACAAATATAATTAAAAACAATAACGAACATGCAAAGAAAATGATGTCATCACAGAGAAATATGACGTCATCACAAAGAAATATGACGAATAGATTTAACTTTAGAAGCTGTCACTTGTATATACTATTATTAATACTATGTTTCTGTGATACAGTATACACCTGTTCACCACCAAGGTCCAAATCTGGTGATTATACCATAAAACAGATGTCTACTTTGAAGAGAACAGAGAAAGCAAAGTTGATATTAATTGGTACCGTACTTCAGTTTTACGAAGATCGTTTCAGAAGATCTCTAATGGTGAAAATTGCGGTGCATATGAAACTGAAAGGAAAAACTGTAAAACAAGTCATAAACGTACATGGATTCGGCTCAAATACGGAGGGTTACGGTGCAAAAGCTATTCATACGGAAACACATGTTGATTGTACGGATACGAATGTCGAATTATACGGCACTTATTTATTTTTTCTACGTACAGATAAATATGGTAGCTATTATGTAGATGAAATCGGTATGCAATCGGCTGCCGTAGAAATACCATGTAAAAAGACAATATCAAATCGTATAAAGCGTGTTTTGAGGAAATATCGAAAGCTACGAAATAATACAGTAGATTGCCACGATCTAATGACATCGAAAACCGTACATAATCGTAAATGTTTACGAACGAAAATACTGTCAAAGTATCTCAAAGACTTTACGTACAGCAACTTAAAACCAAGAGAAACGTACTGTAATTTGAAAAAGATTTTATCAAAAACTAAAAAATTACAAAAATCAAACCAGTTGATGCGCGATGATGTAGGTAATACTAATACGAAACAATACAAAAAAACAAAGTTAAAACCAATGCAAAAATCGTCATGGAAACGTAAAAAATGGTATAAAAATCAAAATAAATCGATAAAAAATAAACACACGAATATAATCGTATATTCAAAGAAGGAGAAGTATGTTATTCATCAAGCAAGCGGTGCAAAAACAGAAGGTAATACGTTACCATCGAATTGGCGCCGTGTAGAAAAACGAACAAAAAATACTACGTCTCACGCAAAGACGATATATTTACATATGTTTATTTTATTATTTTGTTTATTAATTACCTTGCTATACTGAACTACATAATGGCGTCCTACACAATGGTGTCTACCATTATATAAAACATTACCGCATTCTATAGCTTTCATTCACAATAGTACTTGTATGAGCCAGGCGTCTTGTACAAAACTCCGCGTGAGAAAATAAGGCTTACTGAAAATAGGAGTACTACTTTGAATATATTCTTTGCACTCCCCCGTTGATAATATTTATATATTTAGTTGTATATATTATATGTTTTTGTTATAATGAGAGGAGGAGAGTTAATATTATGAACTTTTGCCAAAATATATTATTATACATATCATGACAACAAACAACCTCGTTTCCATGTTTATTTTTTAATAATGACATCAAACAACCTCGTTTCCATGTTTTTTGGTTAATAACGACATCTAAAGTTGCGTGGTTATTTTTACAACATTTTTTTGTTGACTTAATCTGAAAATCTGTTCCGACTTCTTGGAAGACAAAAAAGACCAATACAATAGAGTAGAGGTCAGTTTTCATGAGTTGGTAAAAAAAGAAACGCGTCTTTGTGGACACATAGAGAACGCGTTTTTGTGGAAATATTAAGAACGCGTTTTTGTGGAGTATGTACTGACATAAAACATTCTAAGAAAAAAATCTCCCAGTCGGCAAAAACCTGTTCAAAGTCAGCAAAATAACGTTACAACGACGTTCAAAAAACGTTGTTCTTACGTTATTTTG
Organism: Neoturris breviconis; assembly: GCA_032360805.1. NCBI lineage: Eukaryota > Metazoa > Cnidaria > Hydrozoa > Anthoathecata > Pandeidae > Neoturris > Neoturris breviconis. The sequence goes on along the minus strand of JAULBZ010001424.1, from coordinate 14,884 downwards.
CTGACTTTGAACAGGTTTTGGCCGGCTGGGCTCACATTACCTATTCTTTGTCCATTGATTAATTTTCCATTCCAAACTTTGCTCCTACCTACTATTCTGGGTCTTGGTTGCAATAAGTGACTTTGAAGTTTACCCTAATACGCTACAAAGCGTTGCGTGATAGTAAGGCATACATGTTTGGCGACACAAAATCCCTTCAAGTTTTAACAGAAAGAGTACCAATGAGCAAGAACTCGTTGAAAATGTTATTCTAACGCAACCTCGTTCCCAGGGCTTCTTTCCGCTTTTGACGGGACAGCCTCTAACGTCTTTACTGCGGACTTTTAACACGTTTTTTTGACCGTGGTACACCTTTTTTATATAAGAACACGCTGTCTTTGCCACGCAGAAGTTTGCCCACTGGGTGATGGTACGGAGGAGAGCACTGAGTCAATGATCTTGCAATGGTTAGTGTTTAAATAATGCTAATAACGTGAAACGTTCAGTCAGGTTACATTGTATGGTTAAATATTAGGCTTTCCATTGATCAGTAAGCCGTCGTCTACCATATTAACTCCGGTTCAAATACCGTGGGGTTAGAGTTAGTAGGAGTTAGAGTTATTAGAATATTGTCTTTTCATGACAGATTTCCAAGCCAACAAAACTTTTCCGCTTATCTAAATCTAAAGAAATTTTATTTTCGTATATTTTCCAACTTTGTTTCCAGGGCTTCTTTTCTCTCAGCGTTCTAAATCTGTAGCCCTAAGTTGTACATCTGCAAGATATTGATATTTTAACTCTTTACCCAGAGATCAAAACAAGTTTTTCGCCCATTGGGTAGTTTTTTACGATAAAAGGGACCTCCTTGCCTTCTATATAAGCTATTACTGATTTAGTTGCACGCTAGCCCCAATAGGCAAAAACCTGTTCAAAGCCCGCATTAATTACGCCATAACATCGTCAAACGACGTTGTTTCAACATCTTTACTGCTAACTTTGAACAAGTTTTTTGCACGCTAGCATAACCTTATTAGCTAAAATAGTTGGAGTAATTATTCTTCAATTAAGACCTCATGCTGTCATTAAACCTGCTCAAAGTCAGAAAAATAACGTTAGAGCAGCGTTCAAAGAACGTTGCTCTAACTTTATTTTGCTGACTTTGAACAGGTTTTTGCCGGCTGACCTCATGCTGTCATTAAAGTAAATATACCCCATAGACAAATCGTTCTTTTATAACGGATATATATTTTAAAAGTATTTTCCACTATGTTGATCTAATAATACTTCTAATAATGTATTTGCGTGACGATCCAATGCTTCTGTCCGCGTAAGGGTGAATACTACCGCGGCTATCTATAATAAAATCGAAATAAAATCGGTCAATAGACCTATTCGTTAGTCACTTCAATCACTGCACAAGAAAAGAAGAATTTATTGCATTGCCACAAGTTTCTACTTTGAGCAACCAATGCCTCCTTTTCTTTTTTTGTGATTGCATGATCTATAGGCACTTAAGAAAGAGACAGTGGAAATTAGCTATGTGGTTCGGTTTCTTTGGATCTTTTATGCTTCAAATTAGCGTTTTGATCCGAGCAAAGGGCGGGGGATCTTATTAACAGACATAAATTCTAAATGTTAAAATCTCTAAAAGGAGAAATTTTCACTTAAGTAAATTTGGTCGTACGGACGAATTCGCGCCACTTTTTCCAATGTCTTTTTTAACTATTGCACAATACATATGTGGCCGCTTTTAGTAGTTAAACTCAAGTCAACTACCAGAGGGAACGAAACGGATCGCTAAGCACATTTTTAGCCAATTAGGATGCTTCATGTTGCTATTTATACCCACGTGGAATAGAAATATCAAAACAAACAACATATAATAAATCAAAAGATGTTCAATTCCATGTTTACAGTATTTAAGATCTTTAGTACAGTTCCTACATAGTTCGATCTAGTCGCGCGGGTAACGCTGCCCGTGCAAGCAAATTCACTTAAATGGAAATCTGCCTCAACTCTTTTTTTGTACGAATATTTTTTTAAATAAAAATAAGTGCTTTATAGAAATTCATTAGCCGCGCGAAAGTCAAAAGAACACATTGCATTGGTAAAAATTTCTACCAATGGAATGTCTTCTTCTGGTTTTTGCGCGGAATTTTTCACGAAATGAAAATGAAGAGGAGCGATTATTCGATGGAGGTGGATGGTGGCCTTATTCAAGTAACGCTTGATTTCCATTTCTGTGGTGTCAATTTCTACCAATAGAATGTTTTTATTTGGCTTTCGCACAACCTCGTTCCCAGGGCTTTTTGCCTTTTCGAACACGGAAGAGCTGGCTTTCGTGCGGAATTTTCCGTTTAATGGGATTTAACCTTAAGTGCGATTGGTACAGTAAAACGCTTTGGCGCAATTCCTTTTAAAAAGATAAGTGATTTTATTTGGCGATGTTCCTATCAATTTTTTGTAGAGTAATCATATTTGTCTCTATTCTTCATTAGCGTTCCCTTGGATTTTGTTGAAATATATATTAACATTTTAAACATGCTTTACGTTACCGTTAACGTTGATGACAAATGACCACAATATTTTGAGTGAAACAATGATTAAGTAGTAACGGTATCGATGATGAACACACACAATATTTTGAGACAAACAACAATGATTAAGTAGTAACGGTATCGATGATAAATAAACACAATATTTTGAGACAAACAACAATGATTCATCAGATATAAATGATCACTGTTAATGCAATATTAATACTTTCCATTCAATTCAATCACATTCGAAAATATTCTTAAAACCACATTAATAATATTCATCCTCGACCTTTTAACCCTTCCTTGTGGTGAACTCTTAAAGCACACACCCTCTATAGAGTAGAGTACTGAGTCAACGATCTTGCAATGGATTGGTTTCTTCGTACCGAAGAAACCAATCCAGTGCAAGCTCATTGACCTAACACACTTCTGCACAGATTCATTTTTGTTGAATTTTAACAATTTTTAATGATTTATAACCCTGACAATAAATTTGGTTTTCGAGCCAAATTTTGAGATGGTCATTCGCCTATGGAGATATGAAAAACGGGAAGAGTGATTTGGTCAAATATTGCAAATACGGCTTATTGTCACAGAAGGATTAAATGATCGCGTCTATTTTGTAAATAGATACCCAGGATACTAGCTTTCATGTTGTTAATTAAACATTCTATTATCCACCAGACATAGACGAGATCAAGGCTTTGTAATAAACCTCCCTCGTAGCAGAAAAATTGTAAAAACTTTGTTATAGCTATACATGTCAACGATTTAGTAGGGGTATTTTCTCGGATCCGTAGCAACTTTTGGGAGGAGTTTGTTTATTTTATTTTTTTCTGAATCAGAATAAATTTTAAAAGACAATAAGCTTTGGTGTCCCCCGAAACCAAAGGATAACATTTTTTATAGAGCAAAACACATAATAATGGACTGAGTTAAAGCTCCCCATAACATGACCAAAAAGCAAAAGTGATCAAGTGTTGATGATCATCATGTTATATATCGTTTGGATCGAAATTTTATGCTGATCAAAGGAAACTCCAAACGAGAAGTCCATAATGGCAGATTTTTGCCATATGCATGTTGTAAGTGCTTTGAGTGATTTGATTGCAGAAGAAAGGTAGCAGTCTAACTAATTTCTATCGTACAGAAGGTTAAGAAGTATTGAAGCTGGAAATACAGATCAACATGCAAAAAAGAAAAAAATCCTTTGTAAGCCCGTTCACACTTCCCATTGGTCAAAAACTTGTTAAAGTCATCAATAAAGACGCTAGAACAACATCAAACGACGTTGTGCTAGCTTCTTTATTGTGGAGTTTGAACAAGTTTTTGACCCATGGTAACCATCCTTTCTGTATTTGGTGAAATTTTGTTTCTTTAACTCTACAGAGGAGAGTACTGAGTCAAGGATCTTACAATAGATGGTTTCTTCGTACCGAACAAACCAATTCATTGCAAGTTCATTGACCTAACACCCTTCTGTGTATAGGCCTATATATAGTCATGCACCAAAAGGAAATTATTACATTGCAATTAGTTCTACTTTGAGCAACAAACGCCTTGTTTTCATTGTTTTGTGAAAAAGGTATATTTCACCAGCTGTCATGCAGAGAGAGAGAGAGCTACCTAGCCATTAAAAAACCTGTTCAAAGTCAGCAAAATAACGTTAGAACAACGTTCAAAGAACCTAATTACACATCTATGCACACTTAATTTGATAAACTATAAGAGTCACTGACGGATTACAATGCGGAAAGAACCTTGTCCTAACGTTATTTTGCTAACTTTGAACAGGTTTTTGCCGACTGGGTATGCTATTGTTTATCAAATACTAATTACGCATCTATGCACATTTAATTATGATAAATTATAAGAGTCGCTGACGGATTACAATGCGGATAAACTGAGTCTAATGAGATTGTCATCAATGAAATATTCTATCGGGAATATTACATTCAAAGTATGCAAAGGGATGTTTTTACATCTTCGGGGCTTATCCATATAATTAGTGATTCTTTATCCGCCCCGACAGTCAATTTACCGCTAAATATAGGTGGGGACATTGCGCCTTATTGTTACTTGTCACCAGGCCCAATGTGTGTTAAATATCGAGTTTCTAGTTGACTGCAAGCGATGGTTCAGAGGCGAGTATCAAACCACTGCTGCACTGTGTTTAATATGAGACTTTCAATAAAAACTTACAAGTTTATCCTTGCAAACTGTAAAGGACCTTTTCAAAATTTCGCTCCAAAACCCATATTTTAGCAGGGATAAATCAACTAAATTGACAAAAATCAACAAAAATGAATCTATGTTGAAGTGTGTTAGGTCAATGAACTTGCAATAGATTGGTTTCTTCGGTAAAGAAACCAATCCATTGCAAGATCATTGACTCAGTACGCTCCACTGTAGATTTTATTTTTGAGACAATTCCTACGTACTGATGTTGTTCATCCCTTCAAACCAATTCCGTAACGCCAGACGGTCGGCGGATTACAGAAAACAATGGTTTTAATAGAAAATTGAGTAAGCAAACAGTTCAGAACAATCCAATGACTCTTAATCGAATTATTCCATCTAACCAATATTATCTCTAACATATTAAGTTTATTTGATAACATGTGACCTCGGCGATTCGGAACAGTACTTGCAGGTTCAGCGAATAATAGTTCAGAACTGTCGAATAAGCAAAGTATATGTCTGAAATGTACAAGTTCTCTATTTGGAATGCTGCTTACTTCAAACACTCTTAATTTCGAGCTACGTAAATTTCAATTACCTGAGTAAATTTCCATTACCTAGGGTTTGTCTTGACAAACTCTGATAATAGCCATCCGTTATTTCAATCTTACCATTGTACCAATTTTTGTAACCACATTTTGCACAAATCAAATAAAAAAGACATCTGTAAACATATTTGAAGATTGCCATTCGCATGACTGTACTCGGATAATTCGAGCATCAATGCGGAATAAAATGGTCTTGGTTTCTTTTTTTATATAGGATCTTCGGAATTTCAAACATCCGCAATTTCGTACAAAATATCTGGTGCCCTACGATTTTGAAACGTCTACTGATAGAATGCTCTGATTATGGATAAGGGTATTAAATCCTATTGTATAAAAATCAGAACATAAACAGAAATCAGACTGCGTGTTGCATGTATCTAGCTAAGTATTATATATTTTTAATTATGTTAATTATGTTAATTAACACCATTGTTTGTTGTTAATTAGAATTATTGTAAATCTTCGTGCGTGGGTTTAAGCATGTTTATTATCAACTCACTAACAACAACTAACTAGAGAAATTGGCAGTAAATTCCCCGCCACTCTGTGAATTTCCAAATAATGTAGAGTCCCATATGTGGCCTGTGGATAACCAAATGTCGAATGTAGAGTCCCATATATGGCCTGTGGATAACCAAATGTCGAATGTAGAGTCCTATATGTGGACTGTGGTAACTAAATGTGAACTCTTGATTCTCCATATAGATTCACAAATAAGGGCATATATAGACTGTGGATTCCGAAATGTGGACTGTGGATTCTCATACAAGCTGTGGATCTCAATGAGGACGCTGCATCTGCATATGTGAACTGTTGATTCCCACATGTGAACTGTGAATTCCCATGTGACAAGTGTGGAACTCCACAAGGACTGTTGATTCCGATACTGTATGGGGACTATGGATGCCGATGTGGACTTCCCATATGTGGACTGTGGATTTCCGCATGTGGACTGTGGATTCGCATCTGAACTTTGGATTCTTATACGGACTTCGGATACCAATATATGGTCTGTGGACCTGCATGTGAACTGTGCATTCCCATATGTTGGCTGCAGATTTCCATTTGGAGAACGAATTAATGTTTTTGCTATCACTACCAACCCCCCCCCTCAAAAAAAAATAAATAATAAAATAATAATAAATATAATAAACGCATCAAAAAATAACAACTATTATATCTATGGTCCTTTGCGTAGCATATTTGGAACACCTGCAACGACCACCAAAAACAAATTTCACAAAGACGTTTGTAATAGGTATTGTGGCAGACTACCCTGCGAGTTTTTATTGATAACTCTTTTTTTACGTTGCGTTAGGGCATTTCAACAATCTTTACTGCGGATTTTGAACATATATTCGCTCATTTGGTATTGCCTATATCGCTCCATCCAATATATTTCCAATAACACATGAAAGATGCTTTGTCCTTATCACGTTGTTGCACCACAATTTTATGACTGTATCAGATTGAATAGGTATTGTCATGTGGTCATCTTTATGGTTGTGCCGAATTGAATGGATATAAATTAAATAATGAGCGGTTAGAAAACAAGCAAGTTACGCTCACTACTATGAAATAACCAATTCTTTTCCATGCATTGTGCAATCACTCTTCCTCGCAGAGCTTTAAGCAAAAAAAAAGTTTAAAAATATCAGGAAATGTCGAAATAAAACTGCAAAATAATTCCAAAGCAAGATGGTTGTCATACGAACGAGCATAAAATAACATACGATTATGTCTCCGACGATATTTTGTACAAAACTTTCCGGAAATAGGACTTTAATACAATCTATATCCGCTATCTACAACCCCTCACGTAAATATTGGAGACAAGGTGAAATTTGAGCAAAAATTCCGAATTTCAAATTAGGCGAAAAGACTTAAATTTCGCGGGAATTTGCTTTAGTACCAAGAGCCTGGGTACTAGACTGCTAGAAGCAACAAAATTTGTCGAGTTTGTAGAAAGTCCTAAGATCCTAAGCTTCTAAGTCTTAAGTCTACTCGAGTAATCAGACTTCTAGTGGTCATTTTGAGCACTTGCGTTTTGCTTGTGGTGTTTTTTGCTTGTTAAAATTCAAAAATGTCTCATAATTTACGTGAGGGGTTGTAGACTGCCTGATTATCTCAAACAAAGTGCTATCTTGAACAAAGCATTTCTGTGCAAATCTTTGTCTTAGACATTCGAATACATTATACTCAAACCTCCAAGGGACCAGGCAAATTAGCTCAAGGGATTTTCGAGTTTAGCAAGTATCTCCATAACTCGATTTTTTACAAGAGACAGATGTTTAGTTCTACTTAACGAGGTTATCAGCTAAAAACAATGGGATCATATTGAGTTAAAAATTATCATGTAAAATCTGCTACTACTATATAGCTCTTACAGTATAGTCCTTTTCATTTCGTTAGTTAGTTCACAGTTCGTTACTGTAAGTAGAACTTGCTTTATGTGCAGTGACTGTCACTGCACACAAAGGATGATTGTAACAAGTTCTACTTTAAGTAACGAACGCCTCTTTTTCATTATTTTATGATAAAATAAGATAAGATTTTATGATAAGATTACAATTGAAAAAGTCTGTTACAATGTTTGGTCTCACTTTCCACGATAATTTGGATAAAGGTTTGTTCTTTTCATAACAAACTTGCTTGAGTTCAAGAGGCGTATGTTCGAGTTATCCGGGGTTCGAGTTATCCCACGTTTTTATGAGAAAAAGTAAAGTATGGAGACAGCCGCTAAGCTGCGAATGTAAATAAATTAAATCTACCAAGTTACTAGGGATAAAAGTTCTATATTTAGATAAATTAGTTTTTATATCTGTCAACAAACGTATTTTAAGATATTAGATGATGGATTATTTGCTAATGACACGTTTTATTTTTCGGCGCTTTGTTTTCAAAGAATCCGTCTAATCCATGTAACGGTTCATATACATCCGTTTTTATCCTTTGTCATAGCATAGAATTTAAAACCTATTTATAGCTATCATACGCTGTCAGGGAAAATTAGGGTAGCCTGCACACGTCGTGGGATCAACATTTTGAAACACCTTTATCTAACGCAACCGACGTCGGACATTGAGACTACTCCAATGTGACGTCAGTAATGCAAATTATTATTTATCATTTTCATTTATCAAATAGTCATTCCCAATGGGCACGTAAGACGTTGTTTTGACATCAGGACGTCTTTATTTCATTGAAAAATCGTCACATGTCGACAATGAATGTACTTTGTAAATTTGAGGGGTGATAATAGTAAAAACATTTTTTGCTATAGTTTTAAAAATGAGTAGGTATGGTAATCACAAAACATGAGCAAATTATGTGAAAGATCAACCTCTTTCCCTGATTAGTGAAAGACATCACAAAGACGACCAAAACTGTAAATATTGACGAGTTATTTTTAAGACACGATTCAACATTATTTCAACAATATATCGCGATGATAGGGGCGGTGAATATAAAGAGAAGGGGCTAAATAAACTTATATTTTCAATATGAGGCATTTATTAGTATGGCGCCTAAGTAGAGAAAAGGGCTAATAAAGAGGATTTAAGGTACTAAATTGGATTTGAAAGCAAATTTTGGAAAAAGAAAAAATATATGAAAAGTTTTTCGTTCTATGTTCCATCATGGTAGTTTGTAGAAATATGTGCACAAAAAGAAAGTTATTGCATTGCATTAAGTTCTACTTTGAGCAGCCAACACCTCGTTTTCATGTATTTATGAATATGTCTATACCATATACTTCTATCAGGCCGCTCATCCGTACAATTTTATAGTCATTCTTGCTTTTTTTTTACTTTTCAGCGGGTAAAAATAACAAACACTGGCATGGCTGATCTGGGCCAACTGCTGATTTCGACCAACGTGCAGCCTTGCCATATAAGGCTAGGCCACGTGTTATACTCAAACGTTATTTTACTGACTTTGAACGTCAGGTGATCTCCACATGTAGTCCTTAAATTTGATTCGCTGTGAAAAAGTTGGAAGCTTTTTTACTGATCTGTTAAGTTCAGTACAAATTTAGTATAACTTTCGGTATAATACGTGGCATAAGGCGCAGGCGCATGTTACCAACCTTGTTCCCAGGGTTTCTTACCTTACACTGCCATTTGTGCTTTACATGGACCTTTACATAGAGCTGTACTGTATAAAACAAATTTAAAAAACAGACAACCTAGCCGGCAAAAAACTGTTCAAACGTTATTTTACTGACTTTGAACGTCAGGTGACACCGCTTTCAACCAATGAAATCGCCTAATTTAGAATTTACGGCAACAAATTTGCTTAGTGGAGATTCGCCTTTGAACGACGACGCCGTGTAAATTATGACGTTATGACGTGTGTAACTAATTAATAAAATCTACATTTGAGCAACTTTAATTGGCTAATTAACTTTGAAAAATGTATATAATTAGCAGACATTCTTCGCATACCATTGCTAATATTATAAAATTAATTAATATTTGTTGTGGAAAATATTCAATTAACAAAATTAATATTGATTGGTTTCACTGTGGTGTTACCTAGTTGGCAAGAACCTGTTCAAAGTCCGCAGTAGAGTCGCTACAACAATGTTGAAATTGTTGTTCTAGCGTCTTTACTACGGACTTTGAACACGTTTTCCGCTAAAATGAATCCATTTACAAGTTCACTTTGGAGAATATAATATCTAAATCCATCATGACCCCCTGAAATTATAAAGTTTTTCATATAAATTTTCTTTTAATGTTATTATCAAAGGGAAAAATTCAAATTAACGTACAAAATATGCACCGCCATATGCTTGCATCTACATAGGGAAAAATTCAAATTAACGTACAAATTATTCTTCCATATAATGACGGATTTGTGCAAAATAATAACGAATTCTTCCATATAATGACGGATTGCATAAGCGATTCTCAGTGTTGCGAATGATTATGCAGGACTAAAGAGGATTTACACTAGGTGAATTTGTTTGCACGAATTCTAAGTGAAACCATTGCATTGGTAGAATTGACGTCACTTGTTAGGTGACGTAATCCCTTTCCTTTAACGTCGCAAAGATGTTTCATTGACGTCCTAATCCAGTGGGCATACGATGTCGGTTCACGGTCAAAACAATGTCGTAACGACGTCGGGATGACAGAAAATCTATTATATAGGCATGGTAGACTTGCAGATGTATCTTTATTGATGACGTCATATTTTTATCGAGCTAATTCTGATATATACATATGACAACATTTAAAGAAGTAAACTTATAAATCAATAAATAAAGATTAGATTTCATGCAAACAAATCATAAATAAATGGTGTTTATTTGTATATACATGCTACCCAGCCGGCAAAAACCTGTTCAAAGTCAGCAAAATAACGTTAGCACAACGTTCAAAGAACATTGTTCTAACGTTATTTTGCTGACTTTGAACAAGTTTTTGATGGCTGGGCATGCTTGTAGGACGTCATTTGAAAACAACATAACACTGTAATATGGTAACAATGCAATATTCACAGTCTCGTGGTACAGTATTACAGAAGTTGTCATTTCTCATGTTAGGATTACAGTGCTAATCTAAGCGCTGGCTCTAAGGGACACACATACTTCTGGTACCACATAGAAAGTTTGCATGAGATGTAACTTGTAGTCTAGCTAAATTAAACTCGTTTCAAGTTACGGCAATATTATAGATTCAATCAAGGACGGTCCTTGCATCGATTTTCTTTATACGATAAGCTGCATGCTTGGGGCACACAAAGTCAAAACAATGTCAAAACGAGATGGTAACATTGTTTTGACGTTGTTTCGACGTTGATAAAACGTCGTACATTCTCAGGTAGGTTCTTCTGTTGTCTATAAGCTTCGTCTTACGCAATTCCATCTGATCATACGCCACATCACACGCGACATCACACCAACATATATGTATTTGTATACTTGTATATTTGTTGTTACGACCTATCTCAGAGTTTTGAGAGTTAATGTCACAAAGTTCAGCCCAGTTCTACGCATTACCTCCTTTAGAACTATAATAACAACCAGAAGCAGTTTGACCCTACTTCAACAAATATAGAACACCAAATGTTTCATCTTCAACGATGTCAAATATTGGCGATAGGATTGTTCGTAGTGGATAGCTTTTATTAGAGGGCGGCGGTCAAGTGAAGAAAAGGTAGCTAAAGTTTTATTTAGCCCTATTTTACCCAGAAAAGTTTTTTTTTTCTACGTTGTGTCTCATTCCTTGTATTTTTTCTACGTTTATATTGAAATTTTGTATGTCTAATACAAATACTATTATACACAGTGGGTCAAATGTCAGAGCTATTGTATTATTGGTTGCTCAGATATTGGTCATCTGAAATCTCCTCTCTTTTTCGTGAAGACTTTTATTTCGTGAAGACTTTTATTTCGTGAAGACTTTTACACTTTTGAATCGCAATTTTCTACCACATTCTCATAAATTTGGCCCTGCTCTTTTAAATCCTGTCAGAGTACTACATTCTCCTAATTATAGGCTAAATCTCGCCACTGGTGAAGTAATTTGAATACTTTAATGATCCGGAGAGTTATTCTGGCAAGACAGGTAGATCAAAGGGAAGAAGCCTGTAAAGTTAAGTGAAAATCCCAATTGGCGCCTATGGCAGCAGATAGTAATATGATGATACACAGTGGAAGATCGAGTTATTACGACAGCGGCATGGATCTGCAACTCTACTTAGTTTGAGTACTGCGCAAACTGTAGTAATTACGTCTACTGCATCAGCAACCGCCAAGATGATTAGACAACATGATATCACCATGGTAAAGGTCCTGTCATTCTATCAAAGCCTGCAAGACAAATCAGTTTGGACAATGGCAAAGGTAGAACAGAGAATTTATCAAAAGAACAATCGCAGCAATCTTGCATGCACCACTAAATACAACATCAATATCGCATGTATCCAGGAGCTGAGATAACTCAACGCTAGTTACACATCTGCCAAAAACAGTCACAATACGACTATTGAGATGTAAGTATACTTTTCTCACGAAATGCTTCAAAATATTTTACCAATATTGATAAGATGGACAATAGGATCCTAATCGTAACACTGGGAGTAATCCCACGCATGAAAGTCATATGCTGTTACAATCCAGATAACATTTCATCCGAGGTTGAGATCAAGCTATTGTACAAAACTCTCGATACCTCTGTCAGCAATACCAGCTCATTACATGTGGTTTATTACCAGTTCAATCTTTGCCAGGAATACCGTTACAGAACACTCAAATAGGCTATGAGAATTTAAAAATACGCGTTGGGTCCACGCTCCAAAAAGCGGACAGCTCTATTTTGTGGAGAGGTCCTTACACCGGTGCTGTTTGCTAATTAGAGCGTCCGCATTTCTCCGTATACAGATTACGTATTTTCATACATGGAAATATACAGTCCGTATTTGGGTAGTCTTTTAAACTGTGCAAGTTAAACAAAAACAACAACAACAATAATATATCCACAACAACAATTGTTTTCCTAATAATTAACCCTTCTCCAAAAATAAGTCTACTTTTTTAAAAAAACACGGAGCTTAGGTTGATTTCCATTAGGCGAAAATTTTAGGCGCGAAAGCTAACAAAAGACATCTATTGGTAGAGATCGACTTCACACGCTGTGTAATACAATTTCTACCAATGGAATGTCTTATTTTGACTTTCTAGCGGAATTAACCGCCTAATAGAAATCAATCAACTTTTATGCAGATTATACATAGTTCCGTTTTCGATAGTAGTGTACACCATGGTGAAACGGTGGACATGTCGTCGTTTTGAAATGACATTAGGGACCTTACACAATGACGACCTGTTTACTAGACGACGTCAATATCATGATAAATTGACCAGTACGCATGTCCAGCTCAGGGGAAAAACCCGAATCGAACACGTCCTATTGAAGTCAAAGTGCTTAATTTGTACGTTTCTTAGTCGTCCTAAAATAATAACTTCGGTTTTTTTATTTTATAGTCACCTTCACATTAATCCTTAACATATTTAACCTAATAAATTACCGGATGTCGTCTTTGAGGACGACTTTGCTAAATGACATCGGGATCACATTGAGTTGTCATTGCGTAAGGTCTCTATTTCAACTGTTACAACGACACCGTTTGACCACACCGTACCAATGAATTATAAACTTGCTTCGTCATCAGTTTGGTCAACAACAAACGCTTTTGCATGTCTATCCAGGCAAGAGTATCTACCATCACAACGATTGTAATAAAATGCTTTTCCATTCCATCGTATCACCAAATTATGTTGATGACCGTTAGCTGTTGATGTTAACTTGGTCATTTCCCGTCCACCTTTTATTTGCAACACTTCAGAGGATGTGAGCTCGACATCATGTGTATGCATGCTTGTTGCTGGTGTATTGGACGCACCCATGGATAATTCAATGATTTGTGTGTTTCTATCTTTTTCCATGTCTTCTTTGGAATACTTCATGTGTGTCAGGTTGTTCATGAAGATATCCTAAAATATCAAATGCGGAAAAGGGTGTTGTGTCAATGAGCTGGTACTGATTGGTGCGTTTATTAGGGATCATTTTTAAAATAGCCTATAGAATAGTTGGTCTAAGAAAATCGAAATCAAAGATAAAACGGAAAGTGGACGAACTTCCAATTCCGACAGACTAGATGCTATTTTTGGTTTCTTGGTACAAAGATTTGCAATTAAGAATCTAATCATAGGACAATCTTTTGAAATGCCTCTAGTTCGTACTACCGGGTTTTGCTGTTTTGCTAAAATTTCTATTCAAGTTTCTGAAGGATATATTAAAGTAACGCCGAGTCTGTTGGCTAGATCCTGCTGGCTTGGTATCTGAAAGTGTACATGTTTATTAAAATATACTAAAGCTACGTTTACACGCTACGATTAACCGATTTTAGCTACCGTCTTGAAAAATCAGCTACGACTCGGAAACTTCTGTACTCTTTCTACCGATTTTTCCGAGTCGTAGTCGATTTTTTGTATTAGATTTTTGTATAAGATCTTGCAGAATACCACGTGGGTATCCTGAAGTATACTTTGAAAGTACACTACTCGTAGCCACACGATGTAATTTTGACTTTGTTTCGACAATAATTCGACATCGTGTGCACACTGTGAGTAGAACAGAACTGTAAGGCTGATTTCCATTAGGCGGAAAATTCACTGGGAAAGCCAAAATAAGATATTCTATTGGTTGAAATTGATGCCACACACGGCGTTTATCATGTCTTGAAATGATTAACTATATGTACGGTTATTCATCTGCAAAACCTTTCAAACTATCAGTAACAATAAAAATAATGAATTTAAATCAAATGGTAGAACGTGAAAGACTGTGTTTCAGTATATCTTCGTATATGGATTGTTTACTGCCGTATTAGGTAATACATAGTTCATATACGGGGATATACGATACGTTTTTACGCTGAATAAAATACCTTTAATGCGTTTAATTCTTTCCACACAGATGATCCTTCACCATGTACAGGAAAGATAGGGTATCTTTGACGTAACACTCCAACGTCTTTGATATGTGGCAGAAAAACGTGTGTTCC
>JAULBZ010001423.1:0-22283 GCA_032360805.1 Neoturris breviconis | reverse complement strand
AAGCGCCCCCCTCAAAACAAAAATTATTATATAACCGCCCCTCTCTTTTAAGCGCCCCTCTCTAATAGGCGCCCCCCTTCAGATCGGAAAAATTTTATAAGCGCCCGGGCGCTTATTACAGTAAATACGGTATGCTCGAATGAGGCCACGACAGCTTTAATTCTGCCATGCTTTCACAAATATTTTTTGAGCTTTAAAAACATCAATAACCTGTCTACTGTAGGTAACCCAACCAACTCATGAAAAGGTTAAGTACATAAGTAAAGGTTTATTTAATGCTGCCCTCTTTTGAATACCGCCCTCTTGTAAACATGCAAACAGATGAATATAAAACACAGGAAAGACACAAAACAAATCCTTCGAACTTTTGTTTTGAGAGAAATTTTGCAGAAATTATTATTTCTCTGGATTTATTTCAACCAGCTGACAAAAGAAAGCTTTATCTTGGATTTCATTTACTGTCACATGTTGTCATCACCAGTCATATAAGAAATATAACGCATTGTGTGTAGACCGAGAGTAGAAAGGTCGAAAATGGTAGGCTAGTCATAGACATTTATAAATAATGAGCTATGCTTTTTGGGGGAAATGCCATGCTCATCGTCCTTTTTTGGTGGTGGATATAGCTGGCGTGGCAAACTTCTCTCATCGGTTTTATCACAAATATCCCTACTGCTTTCCATAAACTGATTCTAATTTTCTTTCTCCGTTAATATCAAATAAGTAAAAGGGAAAAGAAAGTGATAAAAGGATCAGTTTGGTTCCATCAGCTTGATGTGTGCATGCTTATTAAATTTAGTGTTTATTTATGTGTCAGGTCTTTCCAGAGCTTTCCAGAGCTTTCCATATTGTCAATAGTCATTGTTATAGCTGCATAACCCTTGTATTATTACTCAAATTATTTAGATAAAAAATATATAATCTGTATCTGCAAATGGATGGAGATAAACTGATATCTGTAACAATGGATGGAGACAAACAGTTGGCATTGATTAGCTGGGTATGTTTTATCTTATCAGATTAAAGCAGTGTTTAGAGACCATCTCAAAATTTTGCTCCAAAACTAACTTTTTTGGTAGGGTTAAATCAACGAAAATTGACAAAAATTCCTTAAAAATGAATCTATACAGAAGTGTGTTAGGTCAACGAACTTGCAATGGATTGGTTTCTTCGATTGACTTAGTACTCTGCTCTGTAGATTTAATTTTTGAGACGGTCCCTTAAAAAAATAAAAACAAATATATAATCACTACCATTGAGTGATATTTTGCCAACCAAACAAGGTTTGGATGGGCTACAGTGTTACTATCACTTTGCGATGGTGGCCAACTTTTCATTTCTGATGTGCTACCATTTTGAAATTGGGTACCAGCATTTGAGGCGATAATTTGTAAGCACTTGCCAATATTTTTCAATTTCATCCACATTCTGAGTTTTGGGCAAATTGATCCAAATTTTGTTTTTGGTCTGATGGACCGTAAAGGTGTGGTACCATCCTGAAATTTGCTATTAGATAGATCATCTCTCTTTGTGAAGTGTCCAGGCATTAGCATTGAGAGTGGTATACATTCCCCGATCTTGTCTCCGGATGAGTTCCCCCCCCCTCCAATAAATGCCCCCTCTATAAATTTGAAAATTAAATAAGCGTCTGGGCGCTTATTTGCAGTTGACCTTTTTCGAAACATTTTTTAGTGAAAATGAAAATCCACATATTGTTTTTTTGCTGTAAGATGCTCGAAAATTAAATAAGCGCTTGGACGTTAATCAATGTATTACGGTATGTGCTCTTCACGAAGGGATGGTTTTGAAATGTTTTATTAAACTTTTGCAAAATAGTCGGAAAATCGTGAAATTTGGGAAAGTTTATATGATATTAAAAAAGCATGAAATTTATTGCTTTTCAAAGGTTTCCATAAATCAGTCCTAAATAATTTTTGAAAATTACTGCTACGTAGACATTAACTGTGTCAGTGTCTTTTGAGTTTTCAACTCTGCAACTGGTGAGATGGCTATTAGCGTATTTTTCAGGCTTGCTAAAATTAGGTTTTTTATGTCAACAAACCTGTAGTTACTAAGAAACGAATCCATTATTTTTTTCTATATAATGGATGTATCTCTTGACAGTATTTGTAATGAGTAAATGATTACAAGAGTGAACAATGACACACCATATTATTCTTAGGCCACATGTGATAGTGTGTTTGAGTAAATCCAATGCTAGAGAATCTACCCTTGGCATTCGACGCACTGCTCTAAATGTACCATTGTTAAATGTTAATTGTTAGAAAACAATAGGATTTTTTGCGAAACTGAGAAAAAACAGAAAATACTTAGAATACTGGAAGTATGGTTTGCAAAATGCGACCCCTTACTTTGTGCACCCTGCAATGTCATGTCAAGTAATAAATTAGATGCCATAAAATAAGGGATAGATCCTTCAACGAACTTTCATTTTTAAATAGAAATAATGCTGTTGATTTTCATTGTTTTGCAAATTATCTGAAAAAGTTGGAAAACTGCATATATTTGATAGTAAGAGCTTAATTGACTGCACCATGAACATCCTGGATTTAAGACTAGAGCAAGCCTGTTTTTGCTTAAATCTTGACTTACATTGATAATTATATATTTTAGATCAATGTTATGGTCCAAGATGCTGATTTGACAAGCCTTACAGAATTAAAAGACAAATCTACTATCTTACTTGAGATAGTTAAGAAAATGTATGAAACTTTTTGTGGCAATGTCTGATAACTTATATTTTGCATATTATTACACATATTTTCTATTTATATTATATATGTATAAATTTTATTTATTTTGAACATTTTGGAAATTTTTCAGAAATTTTTCAAACATTTTTCAGCATTTCTCAAGATATATAAAAATTTCTACAAGGGTTCCGTTATGACCATACAACTATAGTACTTGTGAAATCCACGCCTCGAAATAATGGGTGATGTCCGACCTTTATTTTAAAACTTGGAAATCTATTATATTTGGACCACTTTTTGGTACACGCAACATGATTTTGTTATTATGAAACTGTTGAAAAAGCATATAAACCAATTTTGACATTTTCTTTTATTAGCCCCTGGAGTGGTCAAACGTGAAAACGTGAACATTTTAACTAAATTTTTCAGGTTGTCAAGAAATTCTAAAAAATCCCTTTCATACCATGAGATTGCAACAAACTCAAACATGTAGCTAGTGTTTTATCCCTAAACAAATGCAAACAGATAGCTGGTGTTTTACCCCCTGAACAAATGCAAACATATAGCAGGTATTTTACACCCTGAACAAATGCAAATATATAGCAAGTGTTTTATCCCCTGAACAAATAAAAACATATAGCCAGTGTTTAACCCCCTGAACTAGTGAACTAATCTTATGCGAATTAATAATTTTAAACTTTCCCCTTAAATTATTATAGAAGAATTCATTAATAGAGTGACTTCAGATAATTGTTCCAATCAAGCCTGATAATACTTGTTGAACATCACTTGTGAAAAAGTGTTTCAGTTTTGTTTTTAGAATTGCACTCATCCACATTTGAATTTCCGACAGCTACTCTAGCCTTGTTAATTCATTAGATACATTTTAAATGCTAAAAATTAGAAATAATTTATTTAGTGATCCTGATATTCATTACACGATTGGAACCGATGAAAAAAACCTGAATTTTATTTGCAAGTATATACAAGGTACTTAGAGATATTTTTACCTTTGTTGATTTAACAGAAAATACTGTGTATGCAAAACAATACATATTCCACTTATGCTATGCTGATCGTCAAAGATCACTAGGAACTTTTATTGCTGTAGTTGCTGGTTGCTGCTGTAATTGCTGGACTTACCTATAAAATTTGTGTACTGGATGTATGTAGTTTGAGTTACCACTGTCACCTTTTGTTTATAAACAATTGTCAAAACAATTGTCCCCAAAAAATATAAAATGGTAAACAATTGTTAAGCAATTTAATTGAGGCGAGAAAAATTGCCAGACATAAAAAAAGAAGAGGGTGAAATTTGCAAACTGGACCATAAAAGAACAGAAAAATTTGAAGTTTGAAAAGATAACTTGTTAATATAGTTTAACCATTGTTAGACATAAGTCTAATAAAATTTGTTGTTTTTGTGTGAACTTGTGGTGTAAATATAACATCAGAAAGTGTTTACTATTTTTGTTTCTAAAATACTGTAATTAATTGCTTCAAAATTTGCAATGATGCTAAACAAATAGCAAATAATTTTTTAATGCGGATTTCTGATATTTACTAAACAATTATTGGGGGTGTATTTGTCTGTTAGAGTAAAAGAAAGGGACCTACCCAGATAAGTCATCCAGTCATCGTATTATATACTTATATGTTTTTAATTATTGTTATCACTACTTTAATACCTAATTCACCTCCCATGGACGAGCCAAATCCATCAAAACGACCTTGCAAGACTGTCCTAAATTTGTCTCACAACTTTTCTAGGATGTCGGCTAATTAAAATACACAAACCGATGGCTTGGTTGCAATCGAGTCATGCATCCTTCTGGAAAACACAGGATGCACATCTCCTTGACATATCATATCATAATACATCCAGTAGTATATAATTTTACTGTCCCAATATGTTTTTAATATTTGTGCGAACTTCATATTTTTTACACAGATCTATTCAACCCAGATGTTGTTGAAGATTCGAAAGTTATTCGTGGTGATGAATTTGAAGTAGCAAAGGTAAGCTACTAAGCTTGGTCTCTGTTAAGCTTTGTAAATTTAAAAAGGATAAATTGTAACCACATAGCATTAACAGACCCACAAAGTTAGAGAAAATAGTGAAAAGATTTTCCCAAAACAATACTTGAAAAAATCTCTGTATGGTCACATGTGTTAACAAGCCTTAAAATAAAACATCACATCTGGTGGATGGGCTATTACCTATCACTTTGCTACATTTTTTAAATTTGGTACCAACATGCGAGACACAATCCACTTGTGATTTATTGAAATAATAAAAAAAAAAATTTTATAAAAGGATGTTGTTATTATAATAAAGAAAGAAAATTATTTTATTTTTATAAGGTATATATCTTAGACAAAATCAGAAATAGGATTTTTTGAAAATAAAAATAAACATGAGTAAGGTGCTCCTATATATGCACAAACATCATATTGTACCAAAAATTGCATCATCATCATTCTGTACAAAACTAACTAACATTAATATCTATGTACGTTTTCAAGTAATCTCAACACACATCATATTTACCAAGTAAAATCTACGTTACGAAATCTACGTTACGAAATCTACGTTACATCTACGTTATTTTTCATTAAATTCTGATTGATAAAATGCAATTAAAAGCGTTCTGGACAACATTTTTCGGTTCTGTTTTCGGATAATGGGAGCTAATCGATGCCTTCTTAACACACTTTGTGGGTTTTATAAAATTTCAACAGAAAGAGGGTCAGATAATCCCGAATACCAGAATAAAAATCTGAAATTTGAAATATTGGAGGAAACGGAATAGTCATGCTACAAAAATGTACCAAATGATTCTCATCGCCAAAAGTAGCATTTTTTCAATTTCTTTTTTAGTCAATTTGCAATTTTATAACAGAAAATTTGCTCTATGTGGTTTCAGAATATAGCTCAGCTTCTTTATTAGGTATACTTAGAAATTTGGCCAAAAATTGGGAAGTACAATTATATGAAAAGTCACTAAGTTTCAAGTAGATAGCTTTTGTGAAAAATAAGTCATTAAAAAAGAATATTAGGGGGTTTTGTCTGTCATAGGAAAGGATTTCTTTAAAATTTTAAATGTATAATAGCTTTTTTCCCTTCTCTATTTTTCTTTAGTGTATACATAATACTATGATAACACTAAAATGATTTCTTTAACACTATTCAACCTTGGGTGTTTTAAGATTTTGTGTACTACCCATCCCCTTTGTTAATATCTGGTAGGAATATGCTAGAAACATGAAACATGGCACATGTTAACTCTAATATGGGAACATTTCTGCGATCATCATTGGAAAAAAACTGGAATGTAAATATAATGCTATGATGTATGAATACAATTCATATTTATGTGCTAGGTTTAACTTTCACTCAGTTTACTCAGTTTGGCTACTTTCAATGCCATACCTTTGATTTGAGTTTAGTTTTCAGCTGTATTAATAACTTAACTCAATCTTTTTTTTAAGCTTTTGTGCTTCCTGCTTGAAATGACATTAACTTGTCCAAACAATGTGGAATCAATTGGTAAAATTCAATCTTTACCTGCTAATGTTCAAACTAACATAATGTCCTTAACAACCATGATTACTGATAATAGTGAAAAACTTAATCTTCATGAAATAATGATGAAGATGCTACGAAAAAGTGGTGAGAAACCGTTTGTGTTTGAATAACTATCATTTATATTTCAATGAATCTTCTGAAAATAAGTGGCTTGGTCAGTTGCCACTCAAAACACCCAGATTTTATTGTAGGAATGAATGTTTAGATATTATCTGTGGAGGAGTGTTTTTTACTCAGGTGATGTCAGACAGTTATTTTGAGGCTTGAGGGACCAGACAAACTTTTATGACATTTGATAGCCGTATTATGAAAGGCCTGCATAATCATTGGTTTTATTCGAAATTTTGAGAGATTATCCATTATGTAGTGATTTTTTCACTGGAATATAGAGCGAAATTAGAGCACAGTAGATATTACTACCGAATTATTGTTTATGTTCAATCGGTTCTGCAAAGCACCATGGATGCTTCTATTGAAAATATTTTAAAAGGCCAGTCTAATAAAAAATTAATTCTTTGAATATTGATATTGAGATGAGCTGTGACAGAAAGATTTCAAGCTTCAGACTAAATAAGAACAAATAATCACTAATTTACATAAGCCCCTAAATGTGTTTCTTCATTCCAAAGAAACCAATCAATTGCAAGCTCATTTAGAGTAAAACTCGTTTAAGGGTCTATGTAAAATATGCCTCAATGTCTGAAGCAATGCTCATAAATCACTTCCCATAGTTATTATTTATTCTTAAACACTGTAGTTTCTGATGAAAGCATCGAACCTTTCCCATCCCCATCATCATCAAAATCAACTGCTGAAGCATTCATGGAATCTCCAAGTGCAAAATTATCTCCCTTTAATACATCATTTAATACATCCTCTGAAACATCTCCTGTTGCAATATTTGCAGCTTCACCAAAAGCGCTGTTTCGGAGAGTAATGGTAAGGAATCATTATTTTTATCTGTGTAGGAGAAATTGGTGACTGAAAAATGAGTAAAATAATCACTGTGGGGGAGGAGGTTTTGAGATTTAGCCTAAAACTGCTCAGAAATCACTCCTCCACAGGGATAATTTGCTATTACGGTATTTATTTAAAGCGAAAACTGTACTATAAAGAACACTCCTTCACAGGTTATTTTGAGGCTTGTGTATTCAGATAATTTGGTACATTTTTTACTTCAATGAATTTGGCACCTAAAATTTAAACAATGCCTATTTTTGTAACATTTAATGAAGAATTACAGTGTTCAAAGTAAGAACAAAATAATCACTCAAACAATGCTCAAAAATCTCTCATCCACAGTGATTATTTACTCTTATTTCGAATACTGGAATAAATAAGAATTGTATTTATGTTCAGGTTGAAAACACAAAGTTAAAACAGAAGATGCGACATTCAGAGATGTTTTTAAAAAGAAGATCACAATTTGATGAACAAATGGCAGCTTTTGACATAGAATCAGAAAAAGAGCAGCTTATGGAAACTAATAGAAAACTTGGTATAGTTGTTAACCTTTATAATATACCGTATTTATTCATATAAACTCCTTGGATGTTCAAATTAAAGGGCATTCTATCCATATGATCTCGTTCTATACAATTACAATATTTTCAAAATTATCCTCATTTGCTTGTTGTTCATGAGCTACTCAGAATCTGATTGAAACAGATACTAATGTGGGGAGCTATCATTTATGATTTGTTGTTTCTATGATTTACCTTTTGTGATATTAACGATCCTATAGAAACTCTAGATTAAGTTGACCGTAAGAGATTTTAAAAATATTTTGTTCCACCCAAAGATTATACAGTAATGAACTATTTTAATTTTAGTTAAAGACCAAGATCAAAATCAGCAAAAGATACATAGCTTACAAGATACGATTATTAAATTGAAAGAAGAAATAGAATTCTTACAGCTTGAAGTGCAAGCTAAAGATAAAGATATAACTGAGTATGATGTGCTCTTTAGAAGAGTAAATGATCACTGTGGAGAAGTGATTTTTGAGTATAGCTTCAAGCTACAAAGCCTGAAGCAATGCTCAAAGATTACTCCTCCACCGTGTTACTGGTGACAAGTGATTTCTGAGCATATCTTCAAACATGTCGTCATTATTTGCTTTTAATTTGAGCACTGATTCTCGCTATGTTATCAAGCCTAAATACTGTCCTGAAATTTGGTTATGTCATTCTAGGCAATATTACGAGAACGCTGGCCGAATTCTTTTTCAATTCCGTCAATTTGGAACCGAGTATCCAACAAAAAAAGTATTTTTTCAAAGTGGAGACTTCAAACATTTTCAAACATTTAAATTTTATAAAGTTTTGACTACATTCACCCAGTGGATACTTAGAAAAATATAGTCTTTAAAAGCACAACAACACAATAACATTGGTGTATTCTCTTTTTTAATTTTACATAATGCTATGATGTATAATGTGTGTATGCAATTCATATCTACTGTGGAGGATTGATCTTTGAGCATCACTTTAGGGTATTTAACTTTACTACTCTCCTCCACTGTGATTTAATATAATTTTACTTTGATAAAAGTGTTATAATTGTTTATATGACCTGAAACTTTCTCAACTTAATAAGGATATGAAATCCCAATGCCATGTAAAATTTTCGTGTTTATCCTTAAAATGAAATTTCACTACTTCTCTGCAGTGGCTTGACATAATTTTGCCTTGATAATGGTGTTTCAATTGTTTATTTAACCTGAAACTTTGCCATCTCAATGAAACCATGTTTCAAATACTGTATACTGTGTGTATGGAAATCATATTTATGTGTTTAGGTTTAAGTTTCACTTGGTTTGGTGGGCTACTTTTAATACCGTATCTTTGATTTCTTATTTCGAACACTGTTGTATATTTAGAATGTTTCTTATTTTTAGACAAATAAATGACAAGAAAAAGTCAAATGAGATGGTATCTCAATTGCAAGATACTGTTGATTTGTGTTCAGAAATGGAAGCAAAAATTCAACAGAAGGTAAAGTTTATATATTTTTGTACAATAACGTTAGTTACAAAATCTTTTTATGACTTCCGCACTAACATAGATAACTTAATTTATCTATCTGCATTGGAATATGTGAGAGACTATTTCTGTATAGAATATCCCGATAAAGAGAGTCTCTTAATGTCTTGGATCGGTGTTGGCCGAGAGTCAACTTTCCTTGCCTTTTTAAAGACACCTGCCATCCTCCAAAAATTATAAAAAACATTTGCAAAAGAGAGCTCTCTGTTGAAAACAATGCAAGTTGTTAATGTGACAAAGTTATTCTGTGTTGGATGCCAACCTAGTAATTTTAAAATACATAGAGATTTCCAGCACAATAAATTTTTTACTCCAGGTAAAGCAACATTTGTATTATTATTTTTTTGCAGCAAAAGTTGTATGAAGAACAGTGTTCCAAAACAGAAAGTTTAACGCAGAAAGTTAGTGAACTTGCTGAGAAAAATACAAATACAATAAATGAACTGCTGCAATCCAAACATTCTATGGACCAATTGAAAGCTGATATGCAGAAGGTAATCAGTTGTCGAAATAAACGCATTGTGAAGGAGTAAGTTTTAAGCATAGATTTATAGCGTGAAACTATGCTCAATATTTACTCATTTGCATGTAAAAATTATCTCTTCGAACATTGCCTGTTTCAACTTGCTCTAGAAATTAATTGCAAGATTCTTGACACTACTCTTCACCACAGGTAATGGGATCTCACTTTTACTAAAAATCAAAATATTACCTGATCATGCTTGCACTACTTCAAAAATGACAGTTCTGGTGTTGATACTTCTATTTCAAGTTACTCATAAGGGTAACAGGTGTGCCATTTAGCAAAATTGACTTTGTCTGGTTTTATTAAACGAAAAATGTCTTATTTGATGATGTTACAATGAAATCGGAAAAAAAATAATTTAGGGGCATTGCAATTGTTAAAATTTGATAAAAATTTCCAACAAATTACAAACAAAAAATTGTCGTCCAACATTTAAAATAATTTCCAAAAACAATTAATTGATGACGTCATCATTTATTTGGAAGTAACCGTTTTCTTTAAAAAATGCTGATGTTAGTAATAATTTTTTAAAATCTTGATAAAAAACCCAATGCAATTTACATTTCTTCTTAACATTTAATCAAATTACCACAATTGCAACATCATTGTGACACCATAAAAATAAGACATTTTTGACACAACTTAAAATCGAAGTATTAACACCAAAATTCCAGTAGCTCAAAAATGAAGCAATGTTCAAAAATCTCTTCTCTGTAGTGATTATTTACTCTTGTTTTGACCATTATACTTTTATTATACCCGTTATTCCCATAGAAAATTGATGACTATTCAGATCAACGTGAACATCTTCAGGAACAAATAAACAGATTAGAAAAACAACTGCTTAATCAACAACATGGTAAGCATTTTCAAACTGCCATGCAAAGTTTAGATAAGTTATTGTTATCCCCCACAATGTTTTGACATTTCAACTTGTTTAAAGGCTGTAGTAAAGATGCTAGAAAAACGTCCTAGCATCTCGCTGCAGACTTTGAATACATTTTTGCCCAGTGGGTCTTTTTATTATCTTATTCATCTGAAGTGCTACCATGCGCACTGGCTTTTTTATCAGGCTGACCATTTTCAGGTAATATTTCAAAACACATGGCGATTTTTTCCCGATTTCATTTTTGAAATTATAATTTCTATGAGACCTTACCACACTCAGAATATTTTTTTTGAATTTGCTACGAAATTTCCTTCAATTTTGGAAGAAAAGGATGTAATGTTATTATTAAGTTGTTACAATAAGTTATAAGTAAAAAAACTAGTCATAATATTTCCTGACAGAACCTTTTACTTTTAAAAATAAGAAGGGAAGTATTTTAAAAAGTAAATAGAATATTGTAAAGAACAGATATTGCATTTGTTATGTTATATGTTTTAAACTAATTATGGTTTCTTTAAACACGGTTCTGCACAGAGCCTATAGCATAATGCATACGTTTATGCTACTGTACATTATTATCTTAACCCATATTTTTATGCATAACTTCTGAACGAATGGCTATTACAGCTTGAAATATTGGGATTTTTCCTATAATTTATCTAGAATCATCATCTTCAAAAAAAAAAAAAATGGTAACTAGGGATAATTTTCCCTTAGCAACCAATTTTTTGGCAGGTGGTAATTTTGTTTTGATTTTTTTTGTCTTATTTTTGCTTGATAAATTTTCACCTATTTTTTTTTTTTTTTTGCACCACCTAAATAATGACGTCAGCAAAAAAATGATTATGCTAAAGTGTTGTTTATGTGTTGGACTAACTTTCTGAGAAGTTTCAACATTATAGCATGTTCCTATCTAAAGTTGTGGAGGGGGCACTTTGTGACCCCCCATCAGCTCAGTTTATATGACATCACCCCATGATAGCAAGGTGTCAATGTGTATTCATCTACTTTAAGAATGGAATGAATAACAGTTTTTGTTCATTATTGTTCTGTGGGGGAGTGTATGTATCTGTTTAGAATATGGCTGGGTTATAACAAGTGTCATTGAACATTATTCTTAGTTACTCAGGAGAATCTATCTGACACGATAAAAAGAGATGAAGAAATATCAACTCAAAAAACGAAGATTGATACACTTCTTAAACAGGTTGAAGAACATACTCTATGCAACGAAGGTCTCAATGCTAAGGTAAGGTCTACCAGTAGGTAAACACTTGTTCAAAGTCCGAAGTAAAGAAGCTAGAACAATGTTTTCGTTCTAGCATCTTTACTGCTGAGTTTGAACAAGTTTTTCCCCACTGAGCCCTTTACAGATTGTACCTTTAATTCAGAAATGTGAAAGTAAATTCTTTCCTCGCAAAAGTTTGTGCTAGTGAAAATTTCCGCTCTGAAAAAAGTGTAGCTCTCTCTTTGTTGTTGAGATATTTGTTAGGTCCTTTGTTCCATTTTATCAATTTTGGATATACCTACTTTAAAATTATCATCACATGTCTAAACCTGGAAATAATCAGACATTGCCCGAGTGTTTTTAGTATAGTTTGCAAAGCTAAAAAACACTCTATAGGTGATGTTGGACAGTTATTTACAAGCTTATTGTCCAGAGGTTAAAATAACGGCCGATCATCGCATTGTGGAGAAGAGATTTTTCATAATATTTTCAGCAGTTATTCGGCAGTTATTTTAACCACTGAACACGCTATCACATGCCACCATGTTAAAATGTTTTGTAGAATATTAATATATTGATTTTGTTTTTGATTTTTTTTATAGATAAATCAAGCTGATGAAAAATGTAAACTGTTAGAAAAACAAATTGAAAAATTTGAAGAAAGTGAGAAAAAGATAAATGGTAACTTATTACTTTTAGTCTGTCTCATCTGTCGATTCTGTATGAACCAATTCATTGCAAGCTCGTTGATACAACACGCTTCAGTGCATTTTCGTTGAATTTTGGTCAAATTAAGTTTAAAATAGTATCCTATTGACCTTTCTTTGTGAGCCCTTTGGTACAAAAACGATATAATGATCATCAACTCAGTACTCTTCTCTGCAATAATAATTTAAAGACTAATTTTAAATAATTTTAAAAGCGAGTTTCCGAATTCTAAATGAAGCTATTATATTGGTTGAAAGCGACATCACCTATCAGTAGCAAAGGTGATGCCCAGTGGAAATACGCCTTTATACAAAAGATTTGTTATAAATTGAAACAATCAATAATAATAATTTATGTACACTTGATATAATAGTTTTAAATTATTGTGTTTTAGATCAAATACAGCTTCAAAGCAATAATTTCAAAGTGGAAAAAGATAGGTAAGATTAAAATGATTTGTTATCCTGGCCGTATTTTCGTTCATGGACTTATGTGCAAGGAGTTTATACACGGTGAAGAGAGGGCTTATTTCAAGGGAAAAAGCATGGAAATCAATTCAGAACCCTAAAAAGCCCATCCTGAATAGGGTTAATGTTCTTCTCGCAAGTCGTAACAATACAAAGTGGTATATTAACCGTCAGGAATCTGTTGCATATAGTTGATAACTTTTTTCATTTAGAGTTCAAAGTTTGAACGCTGATATAAAAAATGAGAAAGAAAGATTTCACAATCTTAACAAGTAAGTTTTTTCTTACTCTTCATCAAAAAGTACATTTGAACTATTTTCAGTCGGACCAGCTAAAAGTAATGTTCAAATGCACTCCACATATGATTTCCATAGAGGATTTCAAGGACTTACTTATTCTCGTTCTATGAAATCAAATGGGTGACTTTTAATTCACCTTGAGGGAGAATGCCACTTTAAAACTGTAACTAAATTTTATAGAATCCACAATAATGCCAGAAGGCTTGAAATAGTCTTTGGATATTATTTGTCGAGGAGTGTTTGTGTCTAGCTGAAAACTATACTAAAAAGCCCTCCTCTATAAGTGATATCTGGCTGTTATTTCAAGGCTTGTGCTATACTAACCCTATAAGTACTGGACCTTTTAGGGCTATACCTATTGAACGGCATACAGCTCGTGGATGAACCTTTTCTGAATTATAGTTCATCGTAAAAAGAACAAAATTGTAGCAATTTTTTTGATGACGCCAGTATTATTCTGATGACATCACAAATATATAAAATAAGTAAATCTTCTTAAAAAGCAAGTATACTTAGAATTGTAATTAAAAACTTTTGTAATTCAAGTTTCAGTTTTTCTTGTCGTTTCACGTTTTTTGAGTGAAAATATTGTGAAATACCACCAAAATTTTCATCCTTAAATTCCAAAAAAATTCGATCGGAAAAATTGGGGAAAACGGATTCGTCACGTGACCAAATTTTGTATTTTAAGTAACTTCACCAAGTTTTACGCTACAAGCATTACCCGAACACAAGTTATGTCAAAAGAACGAATTGATTATTTACAAGATTTTCCACTTAAAAATAAGTGGTTTCAGGTTATGACCCAAAAATAATGATCTGAAGAAGATATGAAGCTAAAATTTCCAGCATTATTATTGATTGTTACTAAATGTTGGAAAGTATATAACTATAGTGGTTCAAAAGGCATGCAGCCTAATAGGGTTAAGGCGTAATAAGACACAATGAAGATCATATAAGCAGTGGTCAAGATATGAGTAGATAATCACTGCGGAGGAGTGATCTTTGAGCATAGCTTCAGGCTGCAAAATCTAAAGCTATGCTCAAACATCCCTCCGCCACGATGATCATTTACTCTCATTTCAAGCACTGTGTAAGTAATATGTGTATTTCTTTATAGAAATCATGCACAGCTTGAAGACAAGCTAAAAACACTGAATGAAGAAAATAATAGACTATTATTGATTGAAGAACAGCACAAGAATCTGTTAATAGCAAGCGAAAAATTGAAGCAAGGTGAAAGTAATTATGCTAAACAAGTTGAAGGACTTACAAACCAATCAAATCAAGATCAAAAGAAAATAGAAGAATATGTGAAACAGATTACAGATTTGAATGAGTTATGCGAGAAATTGCGTCGAGAGATAAATCGCATCCCATCACTTGAGACACAAATCGACAGTGATAGAGTAAAGATTAAGCAAATGGAGGAACATCACAATTCCTTATCGATTGAAAAACAAAATCTAAATACAAAGTATGCTGTATTACAATCTGAAAAAGAGCATTTAGAGAAAAAATGCAATTTAACAACCACAGAGCAATCTGATCTCGAGAAAAAATGTAGCGATTTGTTGGCTGAGAAACACGATGTACAGGTGGCTAATTCACAAGTACTACAAAAATTACAAACATTAGAAGAAAAACACAAGGTAATGTGTTTGGAAAAGCAAGATGTGGAAGGACAGTATAAACAGACGAATGATGAAAAAAATATATTTGAAGGAAAATACAATCAAATATGCGAAGAAAAACAACACTTAACTGACCAATACAATCGAATAAACGAGGAAAAGCAAAATCTAACAGAAAAGTGCAACAGATTAAGTGAGGAAAGGCAAAAGCTAACAGAACAATGTCATCAAATAACTGAAGAACAACGAAGTATAACTGAAAAATGGAACCAAATTAGCGAGCAAAGGCAAACTCTCACTGAACAGTGCACCCGATTAGGTGAGGAAAAACAATATCTCACTGAACAGTGCAACCGAATAAATGGGGAAAAACAAAACCTCACTGAACATTGTAACCGAATAAATGGAGAAAACCAAAATCTAACCGAACAGTGCACCCGATTAGGAGAGGAAAAACAAAATCTGACTGAACAGTGTAATCAAATAAATGGAGAGAAACAAAACCTCACTGAACAGTGTAACCGAATTGGCGAGGAAAAACAATACCTCACTGAACAGTGCAACCGTATAGATGAAGAGAAACAAAACTTGATTAAAAAATGTACTAACTTAATTGAGGAGAAACAACAACTTGAAGAAACATATGTCTGCACACGTAACGAGAAACAAAATTTGGAAGAAAAATGTGTACAAATAAGGGAGGAGAGAGATAAATTAGAAGAAAGTTATGTTCAAATGTCTGCAGAAAGCAAAGAAGTTGAAAATCTCACTAAAGATATAATAATGCTGAAAGAGAAAAATGAAAGAATACAGGTGCTTGAATCAGATATATCTGGCTTGCAAACAAATAACAGTAAGTTGAAACAAACATATCAAGTTATAAGCGAGACAAAACAAAAGCTCGAAAAAGAATGTAAAGAATTAAAGGAAGAAAATTCTTCATTGAAACGAGCTCAAGATGGAAGCACTCGTTTAAATGATTTCAAATATCAGGTCTTGGTTAAAGAAAATGAAAGGCTTACTAAAGTTGAACAAGAACTTATCAAAGATGCAAATGAAAAAACTGCAAACTTCCAAAAAGAAAAAGACAAACTAGCTGAAGCAAATCATATTCTGTTTGAAGAAAAGAAAAAATTACAAGACGGTTATGATAACATATCGAAACAAAATGTTGCAAACAATGAGCTCACAAAAATGGAAGCAGCATTTGAGAAAGAGAGGACGAAATTGAATGAACAGATTGATGATGTTGTATTGGAGTGCCAACAAAACAAAGATAAAGTGGGTAAGTTCCTTTAAGCAAGGTATATTAATGGGTGATAAATATACTATTTTTATTTGGTATGGTGGAGGATATGGTGATAGATACTGTCATTAAGGAATAACTTTTTGTTATCTTTCAGTTGCCGAAATAAGAATAAATAATCACTGTGGAGGAGGCTCAGAAATCACTCCTCCACAGTGATTATTTGCTCTTAATTTCGGCCAGTGATCTTTTAATTTAGAACGAATACTCTGAATCCGTATGTACGCCTTACTTTTTACCCAGAAAATGATATGCAAATGTTAATAGGCCGAATTAAAGGTCAATTTTTGCGCAAAAGGTTGCACAGAAATTAAAGACAGTGAGTTGAGTTTTTTTCCTGGTCGAGGTAAAAAAGATATTTTAAGTCAGAATTTTTGTTGTACCGTTTGTGAAATTCTCAGCCGCGATAAAGTTACATTTTCATCCGGCGCACAAATATTGGGGCGTTTAATAGAGGAAATATGGTACCGGTAAATAAATGTCTACGGTGATCATTTTCAATTTAATTTAATGTTCGATCCGGTAGGCTTATTTTTAAGATCGTACCTTTTTATTTTAGCTGACAAAGATTACAAGTTGAAAGATATGAAAGCCATCCAAAAGGTGAGATTACAATCTTAGAAAAAGAGCCCACAATCTTCGCCATTGTTGTTATTAATGCTTACTTTAAAATGTGCTCACTCACAATAGTTGAAAATGGAATTAATAACGCTAAAGGAGTGACGAGTGTATTAAATTAACGATCTTTACATTTTAAGCAGCCATCAATCAAATTCAAGTTTGTTGAATTTACGCCCTCCTACAACGATACTTCTGATTTCCGCGAGGCGAAAAATTCGCTGTGAAAACCAAAAGAAGGCATCCCATTCGACAATTATCCTTACCTACATTCGTTTATTTTTGTAGGAGTTATCCAATGAAATGAACGCGAAAGAAGAGGTTATCTTAAAACTTGAAGATAAGTGTTTAGAAGCCCACTCATCAAATAGACGTTCAACAGCATTAATACGTTCACTTGAAACACAACTAGCAAGCTCAGATACCACCATACGAAATCTGAAGAAAGAATTGAAAGCTTTGCAAAAAGACGAGCCTATGAAACGAGCCTCGGCTACTCAAAACAAGCGTTCAAGCAAATTTGATTCTAGTGAAACGGAGAGTGATGGTCTTCTCAATATCGAAGATTTAAACTCGAATAAAGCTGAAGAAATATTTCAACGATCACGTTCAGTGAGATCAAAAAACAGACAAAGTCTTATAGTTCTACCAACCACTCGCGAAGAAACAGACACGTCTGAAGATAACGAAATGATTCGTACTTATTCGTTGCGTCAAAAATCGGAACGACGTCGATCTTACCAACCACGACGTTATATGGGTGGTCGTACACCGCCCGGTCGTCGAACGTTAGTTGGTGAACCATCACAGATACAGATGTGTCAATTCAGTACTACTGAAACTGAATTGGAACCTGATGACATGGATCACGGGGAATGGGGAAAAATTTCATTACTAAAAGTGAGTGATTATAATCTTGTGATCGAAATAAGAGTAAATAAACACTGTGCATGAGAGATTTTTGGACATACACTCAATCTTTGCAAAAATCCCTCCTCTGGAGTGGTTATTTAGCCCACTGTAGCCTACTGTATTTTTATACATCCCATCCAACACAGTATGATTTTGATTATACCTAGTCTTAAACAAAATCCTTTCTCTATTATTTTCTTTTTTAAAAATGTCAGTAAAAAGTTCTAAATAGATCAGATGCATATCCCCAGTCCTTTAAACTAGTGAGTACCTTATTCGTACTACTTTTCGCGCATTCACGCAAAAAATGTTACTTGCTGCGCGAAATTTAGTAGAGAAATTATGTACAAAAAGATGCGAAATGTAATATGCATGGAAATGTTTTCAAATATAATATACCCATTGACTCTAAATGATTGTTTTACCGTTCTAAACGAGTATAATTATTTTTTATATGTGGTCATGCGCGAATATTAATATGTACAAAATATACGCATATCGTGAATGCGCAAAAATTAATACGCATGAAAATAGTACAAATGTAGCAGCAAGGTGTTCAAAAAATATATATTTAAATCAATTGTAATGTATGTACTAATACACGACGCCATGTTGACGATGTTTCGACGTCGTGTGACGTTGTTTCGGCGTCATGTACCCACTATAAACATATAGTTTAACCACTCCTCGATTAACAAGCGAATTTTAACTGCTCGGTAAACCTTTCTTATTTTTCATTAGTGTACACAAGATACCGAAGACGTAAGTGAAGAAGAAAAGAATCGCCTTGCTGAATTGCAACGTAGAAACACGCTGTGTCTTCCCCACTTAAAATCTTCATATCCAATGGAAGTAACTGTGACAAAAGAAAAAGAAGTACCAGTTGAAGATTATGTCGTTACCGGGAAAGTTACAAGTAAACGAAAGTTCGATATCGAAGATGCGCCACGTGGCACATTTAAAAAATGGAAGACCGATCATGCTCTCCGCAGTAGTGGAGATATTACACGTGAAATCAAACGTGCTCAATCTGATTCCACTCTGAGAAAGAGTTCACGTTTATCTCCAGTGAAGAGTAAGTTATCTCCTGAGAAACAAAGTGTTGCATTTGAAATTACAATGGAACCTGCTAAGAATAAACGAATGCCAAGAGCAAAAGCGTCTGGTAATTTAATCTCTGAATCGCAGATAAGTACTCGAACGCGAAGTTCTCCTGATAAGCCTTTCGTAGAAAAAGTTACATCGAAATCAGTGGCTACCACAGCTAAAGTTTCAAATAGTGCTCCTGTAAAACAAGCAACTAAAGCTCCTACAAAAGTTGAGAAACCAGCAGCCAAAGCTTCAATGGACGCTCCTGAGAAATCAGCAATTAAAGCTCCGTCAAAAGCTAGTGAGAAAGTAGCAGGAAAAACAGTTAATAGTACGAAGCTTTCTCGAGGTGAAACTAAAAGAAGTTCATTTTCAATGGCTAAGTATAAAATGGCAGCTTCTCTTAGAGGAAGAAAAGTAGCGAAAAAATAAACATATTTTCTTCATTTACTTTCCGAAATTTACTATTTATACGGTAAAATCCCGCATAGAAGCCCAAGTCTTTTCTGTATGTTAAACGGGAGTGTGTGCTGTATAACTTATAACCAGTGATGAATTTGGATCCTAACACATATATAGACAATAAATCAAGATTAAAAGGTATTTTTTTAGCCAGGCTTCGGATATACAATTTTCATCATAGTCACTATACTCAACACGCCTACCTGATTTAGCCTATATGTACATTATTATTTTTTCATAATTTTATTAAAATGCTTTAATTTTCTTTTTCCATTTTTTGAGTTTTTACCTGTACCCGCGGGTAAGAATTGAAGATATATCAAATAGGCTTAAAAATAGGACAAATTTGTACAAAAATAAATCGGAAAATCAAGGCTGTTTGACCGCCCTATAATCTCCAGATTGGCTGGTGCTGAACGTCTGAAATTTTGGCTCATTAAAGTATCTTTCCAAATCAAGTCCAAAACATAAGCAAATAAAATGTTAGGTGTAATTCCTTTCAGAAATGTTATCAGCAGGTACGCGTTTATAAAAGTGTGGACTTGTGGGGATTTTACTGTATGTATGTAATAATTGGTTATCTCTTTATGTCAATAGAAAAGCTTATTTTCCGGAAATTGAAATGTATATATAGGATAATGAATGTCTCTCGATCCATAATTGTTTTTATTTTTCATAATGTATTATTTAACGGGGATTTGTTTGTTCAGTTTCTTTTGCGTATTTACGTTATTCCTTAAACTTTTTGTAAATATTTATATGTATGTGATGTGAAGGTAGAAATTTTCATGCGATTGAATGGTCGAAATAAGAGCAAATAATCACTGTGTAGTAGGAGTGATTTTTGAGCACATCTTTAGGCTATAAAGCATTCTCAGCAATCACTCCATTGCAGTGATTATTTACTCTTATTTCGACCGCTGCAATTCATTTTAGCTGGTAGTGAGAAGATATTCTAACATTGCCTATGTACTAACTCTATTAAACATGGGATTTTTCGGCCCTTGTAGGCATGGGAGGGGCATTATGGCTCCCACTTAAGATCTTGAGATCTGCAAAAGATTAGAAAATGGAACTTGGCACACTTATGGTCTAACTTAATTCCAAAAATTGTGCGAAAACATTTTGAGGCACAGTACCAAAACTTTTCAAAATTATTTGTGTTCAGTGCTGTTGGGTGCCAATAAACATTGTTGAGTTACCCAAATGTGGAATTATGGCTCTTACAATTACAACCGGGATGCAAATGAACACTAGAAACTTATTTATGACAATTATGGTTAGGAGAAAATAGATTTGATCAGAATAGATTTATTCAGAAAAAACACTGTTTATAACTATAGTTGACTAATGAATGTTGTTACATCAATAAGACTGCGAGAAGAGTAGCAAACAATATGTACCTAGGTAATCGAGTTGTTAAGTATGGAATTGGGTCGTTTTTCTAAAATATATGATTTTGGTCTGCAAATTACAATATTCTGGTCTGTAAAATATCAACATCTGTAAATTACACACTTTTATAAATATTGTTTTACTAATTACATTAGTCTTAGAAATATTTAGTTACACTTAGCACTATTTTCAATTTTAGATTTTTTGTACTTACCCCGGTCAGAAACCATAATACCCCCGAAAAACGAATGTTAATAGGAAAAAGTTATGGACCGACAAAAATGCCGCGGGCACTTATGCCCCAACCCCCCCCCTCCCATGCTTAATAGGGTTTAAGACCGCATCTTTTGGCTTGGCGTTTAATGGAGGAACTATAACCTCGAGCTCAGGGCTTCTTCTCGCTTGACGTCTAAATTTGTGAGAACGGGAGAGAAAATAAGCCCCTCTCTCGTCTTCAGTTAAAAAGAGAGAAGAAGCGCTGGGATCGAGGTTGGCAGGAATGATCATACTTAATATTGGGTGAACTTCCACATTATTTGATTTTTTTTCGCATTGAATATTGTTTTAATATACAGACTGGAAAATTATATCCTGCCATTTTGGGCGCAGTAGAAAAATAGAGAACATAAATTTCCCAACGAAAAGATTGAAATGCTGTAAAATAGGTTTGCTTCAGTCAGTTTTCATGATTGTTATTTTATTATTTTAGTGTACGAAATTTATTGAGCTCGTGTACGTAGTGACTAATTAGCCTCTTCCTATACTCGAAACTTCAAGATAGAAGTGTATGTAGTGACTAACTAGCCTCTTCTCTACTCGAAACTTAGATATGAAATTTATTGACCTTGTGTATATAGCCTCTTCCATACTCGAAACTTCGAGTTAGAATTTGGCTAATATTGTACAAAATTTAACTCAATAACATAATTTACGAACAACTGTTTTTTTATGCTAGTTGGTCAAAATGACATTAAATAATCACTCTGGAGAAGGGAGCTTTGAACATTCAGCCTGAAGCAAGCTGTATAAATTCCTTGACAGTGATCAAAATTTGCTTTTATTTCTGTCGAGTGGACAGTGTTGCTGGAAATACTGGGGTCTTACTGGAATTTGTTTGGTACTGGCAAAATACTAGAAAGAAGTACACAATTCTGTTTGATACTAGAAATTAAAAGATTCTCAATCCTTGCTGTATTAAATTAATCATTTACTTGGCTCCCATAATTTACAAGGTTATTCTGCCTAAAACGTTAGTAAAGCAGGTCATGTCGGATCAAAACTGAAGGTTGTTGACGAAAAGAGACTCATTCCAGACATCATTAGGATTACCTTAAGTGTATTAATTTTCGCGCGGACTTAATTTCGCGGACGCCGAATTTTGGATTTTTCGCGGAGATTTAATT
>JAULBZ010001422.1:0-22289 GCA_032360805.1 Neoturris breviconis | reverse complement strand
AGGGAATCAAATTTTCAGAATGTGTAACTGACTTGATAAGCTTTCATGTCATGTATATAAAAGTTTGACCAAAATAGTGATTTTGCACCTTTAAAGGTCGTTATAATTACTACACTGTGAGTGTAAGTTAATATTTATAACATTATTAATTACTCCTAATGCAAATTAGAAATATATTGACAATACACCATTAAACAGAAGAAGATTTTTTTAATAAAAGAATGTTATTCATTCAAGGAAAATATATTTTTCCATTGCATTGTTGCATTGTTTAATCTCTTTTATTGACAGCTAATAAAAACCAGTTTAAGTTTTAATGGTTACCAGAGAAATGGTGTGTTATAAAAGCACATTATTTTACTTTTGAAAATAATTATATTTGTTTTTGGATGGACTAACACTTTTTGGTGGTGCCGGCGGTGGCCCGCTTTTCTTAATAGATTATGTTCCTGAAGTGCTACCATTTTGAAATTTGGTTCCAGCATGCGAGGCGATTTTTTGGAAGGACTTGCCAAAGATTATTTGCTTACATCCACTTGGGTCCGAGTTTCGGGCAGAAAGGGTCAACCAAAAAGGCATGGTAACCATCGTAATATTATTATGAGTATATTACGAGATTGCTGGCCTATTTTTTTTTTTATTTCGTTGAAACGGAACTGAGTATCTGCAAAAAAGGGATTTTTTCAAAATTGGAGACTTACCCAAATGATAAGGGGAGAAGTGGAAACTTAGAACTTGTTATGACATTTCAATTTTCTAGGAGGATTTGGCTACTTTCAAGCAAATATCATACCCAAATGATAAGATGAAAAGTGGAGACTTTTTTATTGACTTGCTAATTTTCTATGGGATTTTGACCATGGCATCCATTTTGTATATTGGGAAGCTTCTTCCTCAATTTTTGGAGATATAAAATATATCAATTGAGTAGAGGTATTTTTTAAGTAATTCAAAAGGTAGGTACCATGGGTGACATTAACCTAAGCTAACAGATAACCATTACTTTTGCCAGAATCTCATTGTACTAAAATAAGTTCTTCTACTGCCCTGGGAAATACTAAAACACTTCTATATATACTATAAATATAATATATGCTGTATATTCCATATAATATATGCTAATGCTTTATGCTATTTACCATATACAATAATACATAGATATTACTTTCATTCGATTCAGTGGGCTACTTTTAACACCATACCTTTGATTAATTCCAGCATTGCATCTTGGTTCTCATGTTTTCAACTTTGAAAGATTAATAAGTAGTAGAGATGACAGAGATACTGTTACACAATTTTTAAATGCTTACGTAGATGGAAATGGTACAACACGTTTAAATCCTATTTCAAAAGCAGGCTTGGTAAGATATTATTATTACTACAGCGTTGGAAATAAGATAACTACTATGTAAGAGTGGTACTTAGCATAGCTTCAGACTAACAAGCCGAAGCTACACTAAAAAATCACTCTACAATGATTATTTGTTCCTAATTTCAGCAATGTCAATATTAAGTATTATGATCTTTCGGGATACATCCAAGTTTGTAAATATCTCTTCTGAAATTTGCTTAATTATAACACCACTCTCCACGTAGTTAAGGAGGGTTTAGTAATGGTAAAGAGAGTATAAATAGCTGGAAATATTGCTACAAGTAACACAATTAACTATTATCATTAAGATTTCAGACATCTATGATAATATATAAGAAACTTTGAAAAAAAGAACAAATTTCAGTCAATTATGACGTCATCACTTGGGGACAATAGTTGGGTCAATATATATTGAATATGACCTCAAAATGATATTACTGCAAGTACTGTATATGAAACAAAGATCGTCCTGTATTGCATTTTTATCATCATTTTTAAATCTTTTTGTGTATGTTTAAAGAAACTTGGTCCCCTAATGGTAATCTTTATGGTATGGTTTAGGGTTTATGACATGATTTTATATATGACATGGTTAGGTTTAAGTTTATGGAA
Organism: Neoturris breviconis; assembly: GCA_032360805.1. NCBI lineage: Eukaryota > Metazoa > Cnidaria > Hydrozoa > Anthoathecata > Pandeidae > Neoturris > Neoturris breviconis. The sequence continues at coordinate 20,305 of JAULBZ010001422.1, read as the reverse complement.
TGGTTATACTTGGGATAAATTTGAAGGCGTAACGTCAGCCAAATAATGATGTCATAGTGATTTCTGAAAATCATACTTCCTGTTGTTGGTTTACTGTATGTATCTTTATACTTGGTCACTTGAAGATGGCTTGTGATAAATTTAAGGCATAATGGCAGCCACATGATGACAAAAGTAAACATTTTCTTATTTGGCAGGCAAAAGAGCAACTTAACTGTTGCAAACAAAACAGAAATGGGGACATCTGGGAATACATTCTCCTGAAGACCAATTGTGACTGGCCATTTACGACCAAACAAACCTAGAGTGACTTAAAACCTGATGGTCAATTGGGACCAAACCAACCTGACCAACAACAGTCAAGACTTGGCTCCTAACCTGACTTAAAAACTACCCAGTAGTCAATTTTGAAAGTTTGTAATAATAGAAGGCCAGACAATCAGCCCTGGCACTTAACTAAATCTAGTTATATTAGTCGAATGCATCCCAGACATCCATTTTGATAAAGAAACTACAATGATATGCACTTAATAATGCCATAAAAACATACATCGTCTAGTTAAAAATCTGATAAATAAGGATCTATTGAGTATAATATACTATATTCTTCTATATTCAAGCCTCATATAAAGTATATAATATAGGCTTTATCACAAGAAGGTTATTTATTAAAATATATATATATAGCTATAGTACCTATCAATAGGTCATTTAACCAGATGTAGAATACATGGGGCCAAATTGTCGGACTGGATGCCAAAACGACAGGGGCGAAAGACCATCGCCGGTAGCCGGATTGTAAATGGCGAACGTAAATGTCAACAAAGCAGCGTCTGTTTAGTTAACTAGAGTTAATAAATTAATTCCCAAAAATTATTAGTACTCTTTCAGTTGTTACATGTAACCCTGTTGAAAATCTGTACGCTTTTGAAAATTTGTTTGAAACAACGTGAATACGAATTCGAAGTAATACTGCTTCTTTGTTTGACTTATTTTGCTGTGTAGTGTATTTATGGGGAATTTTTATTTTGCAGACATTTCAATTGTATGTATTGAATCATAGCCACAAGACTGTGATATAATTGAATGTTTGAAACCAAATTTACACAATCCAACCAAAACAAACCTATTGTATTCAAAAATTCAATGGAATGTTAAAATACTAGAATTGTAGTCGATACTTCTGTTTTGATGTAATACCCCTAAGGTGCGTTAAGTTTAACACATTATTTAATCTCTTGCACTTAACGTATAGGTACACTTTTCTTTTTATTCAATTTCTTACGGATACCCTGAATTTTTTTATAAATCTTAAATGTAAAAATTTAGAGGACCAAGGGTCGGGGAGGGGGCAAGGGACCGGGACCACGGGCCGTGGATTATTGTATACAAAAAAAGTTTTGTTAAGAACAACAACAAAAAAAGCTGCTGGAAAACCTTTTTTAAAATTTGGCAATAAAAACTTTAATTTTATTCTGGTCGGTGGTCGGTTGGTCAGTGGTCGGTTTTTACTGGCTGGTGGTTGGTTGGTCGGTTTATCACTGATCAGTTGGTCGGTGGTGGGTGGTCAGTGGTTGGTTGCTTGTCGGTGGTTTTGGAAAATACCGGCGCTTCGTGGTTCATTTTTTACAGGATGCGTTTTCAAAGATGATAGTGTTAGATGTAGTTAAGCATATTATAGCTTCAAAGCGTGATCATCTTCAGCCCATTTAGCTTTTGTTTTACTTTAAATTGACACGAAACACATATAAATTTTATAAAGAGTTGACCACAGTATTTTAACCATAAAAATATAGTTCCTTCAAGTATGAGATAATTAAGTAATTAAGTTTTAAGAAACACAACATTAATCCAATTTATATACCCCATCCATAGAGAAGAGTGCAAATGCAATGGTAATAAAAATATATTCGAGAAGACAAGTTACACGGAAATGTTTACATGAGGGTGTGATTTTTCAGTCTTTCCCCAAGCCTAAAAAAACCTAGGTTTGTTGTGCCATAAAGTTATTATCAATTTTAGTGTTTACGTTGCTATTTAGAATCCAGTAGCAGAGTTACTGCAAACAGGTAGGTTTTCTATTTCTATTATTATTGACTAGAGTGTCTCTAGTTTGAAGAACCAGAGCCTGTGGACATTCACACTTATTCTATATTTATAACCAACCTTTTAACATTACCTTTCATATCAAACAATATTTAAAACTATACTCCACAAGTGATGTCTCGCAGCACGCTTGATTATAAATGTTGGACATCACCTGTGGAGAAGTGTTTTTTGAGTATAGTTTTCAGCTTCTATACTCAAAAAATGCTCCTCCACAGGTGATATCTGACAGTTATTGTCAGGATTGGACAGTTATTTTGTGGTTCGTGAACATAAAGTGCAAATGAAGATCAAAGTGAAAAAATTATATCTTTCTCATCACTTATGTACAAATAGATTTGAATTTCGTAACTACCATCCAAACTACCATCCAAAGCTTAAATTTTATGCATTTATTACTCTTAGACTAACAAACTTGTAAAATGTAGTTAAATACAATAGATAATTTTCTTTTGACTAAGTATATTACATTAAATATAATATTCCAATCATAGGCACACTATTAAACATGGAAAGAAACTTTTTGTTGACCACTAATTTATCATATTGGCTTACTGTTGCTTTCAAAGTTTGATTTGTTTTGTACACGTCAAGCCTCCAACATTATTTCTCCAAGTATACAATGCAACTTCTGTTTTATCCAATCATACTATTGAGCTGTTAAAATTTCAACCAATCCCATAAATAAGCCAAATCGGTTATAGTGAAAAAACAAAAAACAATGGATGTCTATGCCTAGCTATGTAGCTGAAGACACTGAAGTGTAATTTAGACTTATTTTATCTGCTGACAGGAGACCCGCAACCTTGAAATTTATCGATTTTTCTGAAGGAAGAAGTCTTTTCTCCAGTAGTTGAAATAAATTCTTCTATTTGGATTGTGGATTCTCACAGAAATGTAAACTGTAGTCATGTAAAATATACTTCAACCTTCAGACTGATGTATGTAAGTAATTGTTAACTACAATATTTATTTTTATAGTGGCTGGTGTAACCGGTGTTGTTATTACATTGTCTCTTATCATTATGGTAAGCATTATCAATTTATATCATGTCAAGTATGGATATGCTCTATTTCTATTGGCATCCCACTTTTCTTGTTAGACTGTGTTCTAGTGCTACCATTCTGGAATTGGGTACCAGCATTCGAGATGATATAAGTGTTTTTTCACTTTCTTTGAGATTGGGACAAAGTATTGGCGATAATTTAACCTAGAAATGTTTTGAAAATTTGATTTTTATAAGGATTTGACCACATTCAACCGAATATCATAGCCAAATGATGAGGAGAGAAGTTGAGACTTTTAATTTTTTTTATATTTTAGATTTTTTATGAGACTTTGACCACATTCATTGCAAATATCATACTCAAATCATAAACGGGTTGAAAATGTTTGAACTTTTTTCCTGTTTAATAAGGAATTGACCATAATCACGATTGAACTTAAAAATATTTGAATGTTTTTTCTATGAGACTTTGACAATGGGATCCATTTTTTATTTTGGGGAAGCTATTTCTTCAACTTTGAAGAAATAAAATAAGTAATAGATAAGACATAACCTTTGAAAAAATTTAAGAATCGAAGTCTCTATTTTGTATTTGAGAAGCTTCCTTCTTCAACTTTTGGAAAAACATGATGTGAATATGAAAATGTAATTAAATGTAATGAATAGCAATGAATAGCCCTAGTGGGCTTAAGGGTTTGAGCTACCTCACCATGAATAAGTTCCTTTAAAACATGTAACGTATCCTATTTGTGTTTGTCACAAAATATTAATGATGTATAATATATACAAATTGTTTCTGTGTGCTTCCTTTTATTGTTTGCGCTCTTCATATTGTCGCGCCTCTTAGTTTTGCACACCTGACGCTTACGCCCATATTTACGCCAATTATTCCCTCTTTTCACTCATTTTTTGCCTTTAATGCACCTTAAATTCGTGAAAATTAAACTGCCACAGAAATTAAAAGAATTTAGCTAGGTTAAAATTTCACTCGATTTGGCAGGCTACTTTTTTAATACTGTTGCTTTGAATTAAATAATAGTACTTTAGGATAAAATACTATTTTCCAACTTGGCTAAGCAAAACTAAATGACTAAGCTGGCTGCATTTTTTCAAATTTAGTAGTTATATTTTTCTTTTGGGTATTCAGTATTAGCCAATCAGATACTAGAATGCTGGCTGAGAATATGAACATAATATCTTAGCATTATTTTTGCATAAAATATGTTTTTCTATGGCGACATAATTTAATTCACAAATTTGTACATGGCTGTATAAATATGTCTCTTTTTTACTACTATACTAAAAGATATGACTCTAAAATAACCGACTCATTATTTTTTAAATATTTAATAGTTATTATGTTCTTGTTACGTGATAAGTTTGGCTAACTGAGATCTGACCTTTCAGAAGTACATATCCCTAATGTAACTTCACCAAGCTAAAAACTATACTGAAAAACACTCCTCTACAATAGGTATCTGATAGTTGTTTTCTGGCTTGCAATTATATGCATAATTACAGTGTTTGAAATAAGAGCAAATAATCACTGTGGAAAATTGATTTTTGACCTTAGTTTTGTGCTACAAAGCCTAAAAATGTGCTTAAAAACCTCTTCTCCGCAGTGACTATTTGTTCTTATTTTAAACAATGAATTACTTTTTTTTAGGTTTCTTCATCCACAGAGATGATTAGGTAAGAGGAATATTGTTTTAGATGGTAGTTACATTACTCTGTATTAGTACCTGTCTTAGTACTAGAGCAATTTTCATATTAGATATGAGGTATAGTTACACTACTCCAGATACAAAGGTGCCGCTCTATATCACAAATCATGAGTGCAAAACGATACACTCTGAAGGTGGAGTAAAAATTGAAACGCAGCATTTATGATGCAGTTACCACAGGTGCCCTCAATACCGATGTGATGCGGATCACAATTTTGGTGATCATATCACATCAACACAACTTCATAGAAACAACAAAAAGCAAAATGGAGTGATCTGTGTTGTTCTGGGCATTTGTACTCTGTTGCTCTGCAACATTTTTGCATATTTTATGTTCAATGTTATGCATGATAGGTACATGTATACGAAAGAAAACAGCTGTTAATAAGTTCTGTTGTATCACTAACAAAAATTGAACGCAGAAAAAAACTTATACGAAAAAGAGCGAAGAGGAAGATGTGGGTGCGACCTGGGCACTGTGTTGTCTGGTGGAACAACCTGTTAACAGGTCTTGGAGTCTCATAAGAATAGAAAGAAAACCTACGGATTTCACGAAACAGTTTTAACATTATCTGAAGTGCGCTTAAGCCCACTGTTCAGAAACATGTTACTCACGAGGAAGCCACTTTCTGTTGCTAAACAAGTTGCAGTGACACTACCTGTCAGACTCTGTAAGGATGAGAAAAACAGCAAATGCATTTGGCATAGCACAGTGTACAGCAGTAATTGTAAACTGCTTTTTTTTAATATGGTTAATATGGTAAGGATCGAATAATTTAATAAACGCTCTGGGCGTGTATTCGAAGTAATATGGTATCATGGATCTATGTAATGGTAGCTTCTATGTCATTCCTATTATTGTTATACTGATGATAGCTACATTAGTCCATGCTGCTCATCCTTGTTTTTCTGTTTTTTAGACGTTCATATTTTGAAGTATTTTGGTTTACGCATCATTTATTTGTTATATTTTTTATTGGATTATTATTCCATGGTTTTGGGTAAGAACAATTATTCACGGTGTAGGAGTGATTTTTAATACATATCCTTTAAAATCCCTCTTCCACAGTGATTATTTGCATTTATTTTAAGCACTGGTACATAGCTCAAGAGGTCTTTATAAGTAGATACTTACTTGTGTTTTGTAAGCACTGATACATAGCTCAAGAGGTCTGTACCAGTAGATACTTACCTGTGTTTTGTAAGTACTGATACATAGCTCAAGAGGTCTTTACAAGTAGATACTTACCTGTGTTTTGTAAGCACTGATACATAGCTCAAGAGCTCTTTACAAGTAGATACTTACCCGTGTTTTGTTAGCACTGATTTAGTTCGTTATGTTTCATTCATTGATTGAAATAAGGGTACATAATCACTATAGAGGAGGAATTTTTGATCATGAATCCACAGTGAACATTGCATACTGTAGGAAGTGAAGATATTCTAAAAACAATTTACATAACTCTCATTTTTGAAAGAAAAGTCTCTACTATCAGGTCTACAACTGAAACACTGTAACTTGAAATTTACCGATCTTAACCCTGTTCATGCTAGGCTTTATCAAGCCGTTCCAAAACTACACCACCCCTAGAGATCTGAGGAGTTCCTTGCTTTTTCACCATTGTTTCATTGTTTTTGAAAATCAACTTCCAATCAAAAGTTATAGGACATAATACGGCAGTGCCCCCCCTCCCCTTAGCATGAATAGGGTTAAGAGAGAACAATTAATTAGCTGTTATTTTCTATCTAGTGAACTGTTACGTGCACAAACAAACACAGAGGAGCATGACCCTGAGAAATGTGAAAAACTAATGGGCAAACCTGGAGCCTGTCCTGATCCACAGTTTGAAGCTAAAGGACCACAGGTAAATTTAGCTTTTTAATTATATATACGAATATTCACATTTGATGTAAGAGTAGTAAATAATCACTGTGGAGGAATCATTGTTGAGCATAACTTCAAGCTAGCAAGCCTGAAGCATGCGCAAAAATCTCTCCTCCGCAGTGGTTATTTAATTCAATGTAAGAAACTTTTGCGGAAGGAAAAACAGGCAAAATGTTTGAGCTTCGCAGAAAGAAAATTTCTCAGAAGGGGACAGGTTAAATGGTAAATGGTTATTTTGCAAGGATTATCAAAAAAAATAAAATTAAAAATGATTTCTATGTGTCTAACTCTAAGTGCATAAAATTTACCTCTTTTGTTCTCGTTTCTACGGTTGCCATTTTGAAAATTGTGGAAGATTTATGGCATTAAAATACTCTTATTTCAAACACAGATATTTTTTTGTTTAGACATGGAAATGGATTATTGTTCCCATGGTGTTATATCTTAGTGAAAGATGTATTAGATTTTATCGCTCATTTCAAACGTGTGAAGTAAAGAAGGTATTTTATTTTATTGTAGTTCCGAGGTCAAAATAACATCATATTGTATCTATCCCAGTGGGAAAAAGCTTGTTCAAATTCAGCAGTAAAGACTCAGATTTATTGCGGACTTTGAACAAGTTTTTGCTCACTGGGATGTAGATGAGGATTATGTCAACAAAACTTAATATCTAAGATCCATAATGTAAATTTGAGAAAAATTAATCTACAATGAAGAGTGTTAAGTCAACAAACTTGCAATTGATTGGCTTCTTCGGTACGAAGGAACAAATTTATTGCAAGATCGTTGATTCAGCACTCTTCCCCTGGGAACGAATATTATGTACTTATATTATTCATCACGATGTGTGATGTCAATTTCTACCAATGGAATGTCTATAATTTCTTTCTACGCGTGCGTATTTTCCGTTCTGTTTTTGTTCTGCGGAAAATTTTCTTTAGATCCACACAGTTCTCTATCTCACATTATTATGTACTATATTAGGGTACAAAAACTTGTTCAAAGTCTGCAGTAAGAATGCTAGAACAACGTGTTCTCGCGTCTTTACTACCGACTTGTGACAAGTTTTTGCCAACTGGGTATCTACTTTGCCATATTGTCTACATCAGTATTTTCTATAGGTTGTCAAACATCCATCTAGAGTTATAGAAATTCAAATGAGGAAACCAGGTTTTCATGCTGAAGCAGGACAGGTATTGCTTTACAGGTTCTTGTACAGGTACCTACAATCAGAGATTCTTGTGAGGGTATCTACAAAGTTTTCATTGACATTGCTCCTTATACATAATTGTAGTTTTTTCGAGCTGTGATTAACAAAATCCTGAATATTTTCTTCACGCAAACATTTCATACGTTAATAGCTTTCTTGTTACACAAAATCCAATAGAAAGAAAATGTTTTGACACTTTTGCTCTGCTCCCTCTGTGCTTGATTCATAATACCTGAATGTACGCACCCTGAAAGTCAGCATCATTTTGAAAGGCTACTAAAAACATACCCCAAAAGTAGAATCTCTATCAATGGTATTTTCGGTAGCTGAAAGGTTTGATGAAGTGATCGGAAAGATATTTAAAAAAATTGAAGCGGGGCAAAACCATGAGGTTTAAGCGAAAGTTGGTTTGCACTAACGGTTTTTAACTACTCGATAGTAGTTTATCGAAAGCTACCAGATAGTAAGCGTCCACCAAAACTTTATCTGTATTAATTAATAACGGATAAATTTTTGCAGGATTTAATTTTGCGATTCGGCAGCAAAAAAAAAGAAGAGTTTTGCTAGATTTATTTTTGCGAATCAGGCCCAAATAAAAAGATTTCGGGATTTATTTTTGCGAAAAAGGGGTTATTTGGGGGAAGATATTTAATGAATAAACAACCAACTAAAAAAAATTGAGGGTCAATTGATGCAAATGGATCTAAAGACTCTAGTCCCTTAGTATCAGAAAATATTTTGCGAGATTTATTTTTGCGAATCAGGTTCTCAGAAATTTTTTTGCGGGATAAAATTTTGCGAAAATGGGGCAAATTCGCAAAAATAAATCCCGCAAAAATTAATTCCGCAACATTTTATCCGTTATAATTAACACAAATAAGGTATTGTTTATATTTTAGTACATATTTCTCCATTGTCCAGATATATCACCTTTGGAATGGCATCCATTCACGTTAACATCTGTAAGTTCAATGTTCAACATAAGTATCTGTAGAGGAGATACAGTCAAACCTCTCTATAGCGGACGTGCTATATAGCGGACACCTCTTCATAGCGAACACTTTTTTGGAACCGACTGAATCATGGTCAAACTCTCATAGAAAACCTCTATATAGCGCGGACAGTTATATAGCGGACCCTCGTTATAGCAGACACTAACTGTGTGGAATTTCCTATAGAAATTTACCCCTATATAGCAGACATCTCTATCAGGAAGGAATAAAAGTTAGACAGATACAAAAAATTGAAATATTATAATATGGAGTGAGTGGAAAAGTTACGATCTTAAAGGGAGTCTGAGGTAGAAATACAAATTGATCTCATATTGAAGAGCTTGAAAAATAATTAATATTGCTTTTATTTCATGCAAAAAAAAATTTAACCGTTCTCAAGATATCGTAGTTTAAAGGTTTTTTTTAAGGAACTTGATTTGCTTAATTTATGCGAAAATTATGACATCATATTTGAGTATACCATGTATTGTGAGATTAAGTTGTATTACTACCTTGGGATTCCTTTAAACTAGTTAACATTAAGATGACACCTACTAATAGCGGACACTATATATTGAAACTGCAGGTGTCCGCTATAGAGAAGTTTGGTTAGTAATTAATGGTCTTGTTGATTAGTTTTCCAGCGCAATTTTTATCCCCTCTCCTCACGTAGATATTGTAAACCTACGATTTCATAAGACCCCTCTTCCGCCTACCAATGCAATCACTCTAAGTTGAAGAACTTCATACTATGTATCTACATGGATAGGATGACGCATTGTTTCGTTGTTTTTTGTTAGTTGCGTTGTCTTATTTGTAACCTTCTTTATTGTTAGTGCCCCGAAGAAGATTTCTTCAGTTGTCATATTCGAGTTGCTGGTGATTGGACTGGTACGTTATTTATAGTTCTTTAATATACCATCAATTATTCTGCTGGCCATCAAATATAACTGTATTAAGAACCCTCTCAAAAATAAAATTTATAGCGAAGAGTACTGAATCAATCAATGATCTTGCAATGAGTTTGTTTCTTCATACCGGAAAAACCAATCTATTTTAATTTATACCGAACAATCCAATTTATTTCAATTCATATGGAACAAACCAATCCATTTCAAGTTCGTTGACATAACACCCTTCTCTGTAGTTTATTTTTATTTTATTTTTTATATTTGGGTCCTTTGGATATACCAAAAAAAAATTCTTTGGCACAAAATTTTGTACATAACAACAAAGAGGTTGATAGAATTTGAAAAAATGCTTGACAAATTAGTGTTTTTATTGACGAAATGACTTTGATTAAACGTCCAATTCCTGTAGGATATTAATTGCTTCGTTTTTTATAAATTGGTTGTCATATAAATCCACGAGGCTTACATGCGGGTCGGTATATCAGCTTTTCAAACATCTGCTGCTTTTTTTTATTTAGAGGCTTTGTCAAAGTCTTGTGGAGATGATACAGATAATGTTGATGTGTCAAAGATTCCCAGGTATCTCAGCAATTAACGCGAATTCGTTCGTACGAATTCTAAATGAAGCATGACATTACTTGAAAACGACGTCATCTATTTGTCATTTCATAATTTTGAGTACCTACTTAAAGGAACTGCACTGCTCCTAACATCTCCGATGATCACCCTCCACCCTTAATTTTTTACTGTTGTTTCTTGAACATTCCTTGTAGATTCCCACTTAAGAATTTAATGTTTACCAATGAATTAATCTGGTTATATGAAGCCTGGAAATTCATGTTACCAAACACTCATCTGTTTCGATTAAATTGAGGTGACGCGAAAATCAAGAAATATAAGATCAGTATACTGCTCCTTCAATGTTTCTGCATTATTCTCTTGTATTCATTCATATCTGATTTTATTCTTAGACTGTCATGTGATGGCCCATTTGGAACTGCTAGTACGGTAGGTTTGTTATTGATGGTAATTGCAGTTAAATGAAAATAATATCTATGAAATGTATTTACACTATGTCTGTTCACATGAGTACAGGAATTTATATTTGCTATGTAGTGAGCGAAAGACTAGGGTAGTATAGATGGATTGTTTGTGTCAGTATATATTGCATAAAGTGTCTTTCTTGTTGATTTATCAATTTGAGATTTCCTAATCTTTGGTACATAATCATTTTCGTTCGCACACCAATCATAAGAAACGATGGTGTTTCACAAGAAACGATGGTGTTTTATAAGAAACGATGGTGTTTTACATATTCTATTTGTAGGATGTGTTCCGTCATGAAACTTTAATATGTGTTGGTGCTGGTATTGGTGTCACACCGTTTGCTTCTATCCTTAAATCTATATGGTATGTATTGCTATATATATTACAGGCCTCTGAATTCACGACGGTATTCCCCTGTGGAGGAGCATCTTTAAATTAGCCTCCACAGGGGACTGCCAACGTGAATTCAGAGGCCTGATTATTTCTCCTGGTGAATTTAATGTCATCCATTTTTAGCCCGCCAAACAAAATGTAGATGGGTTATTACTATCACTTTGCAGCGGTGGTGGCGATTTTCTTATTAGACTATGTTCCTGAAGTGCTACCATTTTGAAATTTGGTACCCGCATTCAAAGCTCGCCAAATATTTTTTCATTTCGTCCACTCGGATCCGAGTTTGGGCTAATAAAAGGTACCAAATTGTTTTTTCAGTCCAATGTACCAAAAAAGCGTAGTACCACCCTGGAATGTGGTATTAGTTTTCTTTGCAATATTACGAGAACGCTGGCCTTTTTTTCGATTTCGTCGAAAATTTGAATTCTATGAGGTTTTAACCACATTCACCCAAAAGTTAAGCAATTCGTACCCAAATGATAAGGGGAGAAGTGGAGACTTTGAAATGTTTTTGAAAATTTGGTTTCTGTGATCACCACAAACAACTAAAAGTTAACAAATTATCATGCGCAAATAATAAGGGGAGAAGTGGAGACTATTACCTTGAATCTTTTGGCTTTGGCATCCATTTTAAATTTTTGGGAATCTTCTCCAATCTTCGGAGATATGAAATAAATCAATGATAAGGGATAATATTTCTCTAACACGAAATGGAAAATGCATAATACAGACTGAAGGATAAAATCAGCTAATAAAACGACGTATTGCATCTCCTTGTTTTTGTCTTCCTCGTAGAAAAAACCTCCCTTTATTATATTTTCAAGTAAACCAAGCATATGTAGCATTTTATAAAACCAGCATCCTCACGAACATTAACAGAGAAAAATCATATTTTCGGGAATATTAACAGTCTAGCGTTCTGTTGGTTACTGTGCACATTTACTACGGTGTAAAGTGTACAATTAATATTTTCCCCGTTTCTACTCCCATTGCATTGAACTATACTGGCTACGGAAGGAAAGAAAAAGGTTGGTATTTCAAACAAACCCTACAGTTAGCGAGGTTGAATTGGTTTATTTGAATTAGAAGTAATAGGAACTAAAAAGACGAAGTGTTTTTTAGTAAAAGAATATAATTCAAAGAAAATATAGTATTCTTTTGCTTTCTTCTATCGTCTAGTGTTTCTTTATTTTTAATTGTAAAAACAGATGATGGAAACCACCTTTTATGATATTTATGGGTTAACTTTTATAACTAAAATATATACATGGTTTCTTAACCAATAGAACAATAACTAAAACATATACATGGTTTCTTAACCAATAGAAACATATAGTAAAAGCATACAATATGTGTTCTGTATAGCCTATGTATATAGCTTATTTACATATAGCCTATATACATATAGCCTATATACATGTAGGTTATAGCCTTTATACATGTAGCCTGTATACATATATCTTGTATACATGTAGCCTATATTTATGCAGTCTATAAACATGTGGCTTTCAACTAATGTCGCTTTCAACCGATGTAATGGCTTCAGTTATAATTTGCAGGAACGAATTCGCCTAGAGGAGATTCGCAGTTATCCATTTATATTTTTGGTTTATTGTCACATTTTATTTGCTTTATCCGAGGAGATTTGTTAAAGACAAATTTATTATTTTTATACCAGTACTTTTTCTTTTTTTCAGGTATCGACATGAGAGAGCTGATCCAAATTTAATAATAAAGAAAGTTTATTTCTACTGGATATGTCCTGATACAAATGCTTTTGAATGGTTTGCTGATCTATTACAATCGCTTGAGACTCAGGTATTAAACAAACAACTCGTTCGTATCATAATCTTAGTTGGAATATTCAGATCTTAAGGTTGTTTTTCCATTTGGTGTTTTTCTGGTGCTTTTTACTAAATAGGAATAACTATACAACTACCATCTTATATGATTGTCTACATATGAAATAGACGAAGGCTTCCTTATAACACTGATAGGTAATATAGTTGGTAAATTACGTAAAGCAACATAAACTTTGTTATTACGCATCGTTTTATTTGATTTTTTTTAGATGGCTCAGAAAGGTATGATGGGCTTACTTGAGTATCATATCTACCTAACAAGAGGATGGGGAACGGGAGATGTAAGTACCCTATTGATTTTCTATCTATTTTATTCCCACAAGCCAGAATATAACTGCCGCCAACACCAACACGCGTCGTTTTTACGTTGATCCGACGTCGTATGTCCATATTCATTTGGATTTAAATTGGAAATCAGATATCGCTTGTTGACGAGTGTTTTTTACTATAGCTTTGCAGCTGTAAATTATACTCAAACAACACTCCTCTGTAGGTGTTGTCCTGCATTTATTTTCAGGCTTTTGTCATAATTACATTATCGATATGTTCCAGGCTCGAAATATTGTTTTACATGAAGGGGAAGAAGAAGATGTAATCACTGGTCTGAAACAAAAAACAAATTTTGGACGACCAAATTGGGATCAAATATTCCAGCAAGCTGCAGTTCAGCATAGTGGGTAAGTTACAAATGTTTACTAAAATCTTTAACCTACCTTAAGGGAAGTAATTTTCGCGGAAAGTAATTTTCGCGAATTTTTTTTTCAGATTTTTTCTCTCAATTCGCGAGAAGAAATTTTCGCGAATCAGGTGTTTAGAAATTTTTCGCGGGAATTAATTTTCGCGAATGAGAAGATTCAAAATTACTTTCCGCGAAAATTACTTCCCTTAAGGTAAGTTATCACAAATGTTAATAGCCTTCTCCAAAGTGATTGTTTGTTCATATTTTAACCACTATTTAGATGTGTTAAATGCTCTCCATCTGACTTACTTTGATAAACGTAAAGAAGCGTGAAACTTATGACAATATTCATGACGCTAGACAATCAGTACATACAGATAATACCGGCGGAGAAGAGTGTTGTTAACGATATTATAATTAATTAGCCAAGGATTCCCGCCTCTTTGCTTCCTTCCTTCATTTTCTTTCTTTGCGTTATGATCCGTCGTTTGAGATTTTAGTTTACTCTCAAATCGTTAAAATATCAACATTACTGTATAATGTATCAGTTTAATTATACATATGGAATAAGGAGAGAGTAAGCCAAAGAAAGAAAAAATAGAGCTTAGTATACTAGGCTAGCAATTAATCGGTTCAAAGAAAGCAGACAATTGGAAGTTTGCTAAATAACGCCTTTCTTAGCAGATGAAATCTATATAGCAGATATCACTACAAAGGAGTGATTTTACTACGCTCAAAACCTGCTCCTCCACAATCGTTATTTTTATCTTATTTTCGAGCACAGGCTTATTTCAACCACAGAGAGTTAAACATGACATTTAACCTTATTTTAGGTCTGACGTAGGAGTGTTTTTCTGTGGACCACCAGTTTTATCACATATGCTTCATAAGATGTCGAACAAACATACGACTGATACGACAACATTTTACTATAACAAAGAAAACTTTTAGATTATTTAATATGATGATGTCATTATTATGCTGACGTTCCACTTATACGATGACGCCATTAATTCGATGCGTAATTACAGGTTTACATTCTATTTGTTTAATTCATATATTGATACTGATAGCATGATCAACGTCTGCGAACTTGTCGCTGCAGTCACCTGACGTCTAATCAACGTTGAAAAGACGTCGGTTTACGTCATGACGTCAAAATGATGTCGTGTTAAAGTCGATTAGACGTCGCTTGCTCTCAGGAGTAATCGATTTAATTTTTAATTTTCCCACATTGGTGCTAATTTATATCAGACTAATAATTATTTTGAATTGTACTTTTAATTACGCATGTCTTAAGCCTGAAACCAGGGGAAATTATCAGGTCGAAATGAGCGAAGAAGTTTTTCTCAGTTGGCAAAAAACATGTTCAAAGTTTGCAGTAAAGGCTCTAGAACAACGTTTTCGACGTTTGTTATTCTAGCGCCCATACTGCGGAACTTTGAACAAGTTATTGCCCACTGAGATTCTTATGACTGTTAATTCCAGACTTTTGGTCTGTAGCCACTTTATGAAAATCTTAAATTCGTTCAGACGAATTCTAAATGAAGCCATTACATTGCATGAAAGGGGCTTCACCTGTAAGTGGAGACCCGCCCTTAAGCAAATTCGCACATACGCATTCTGCATTTGATACTACCATATTCGTACTAATTTTTGCGAGTATTTATATTCGCGTAACGAGAAAAAATATTTCTTACGCGTAATAATTTTAGCGCATTCGCGATATGCATATTATGGGTATTGATATTCGCACATGGCCACCTATGAACAATAATTCATTTAGATGGTAAAACACTCATTTAGAGGGGCAAATGCAAAGTAAGGGGTTATTGTTGAAATTGCATTTTTGCGCGTATTTAATTTTCGTTTTGCGCGTAATATCTACTAAATTTCGTGTATTAATGAACATTTTTGCGCGAAAGCGCGAGAATTAGTACGAATAAGGTATCCTAACAAACCTTGTGTCCTAAGGATTGACTTCCAGTAGGCAAAAATTCGCTGTGAAAACCAAAAGAAGACATTCTATCGGTAGAAATTGACGTCACCCTTTCAGCACTAATATCTACCAATGGGATGTCTTATTTTGTTCTCGCCTAGTGAACATCAACCATAATGGGAGACCAGTGCTAATCCCGATTAGTGCTAATTATGCACAACTGAGAGCACAGAGAAGGTCCAAAATTGATTAAAATATAAGTTCTCAGATTAATTATTTTCTTAGTGGAGTGAATAAGGTATTACTGCATTCACAGTGACTTTCTTTATAACTAAGGTAGCTACTAATAAATCCTAAACATGCACGAGTACTTTATTAACATCCGAAGCGTTAAACGTTGTATAAACTTGTAATTATTAATTAATATTTATTGCATAATCTTTTTATAAACATTTATACTTTTGATATGATATCTCAGAATATGATTAGGCCCAGAATTTTATATTTTTCTTTAATAATCATTTTCTAATATCTTTGCTGTGAAACCTCAGATGGACCGTCTCAAAATTAACATTCACAGAGGAGAGTATTGCGTGAAGGATCTTGCAACAGATTGGTTTCTTCGTACTGAATAAACCAATTGATCGCGAGTTCGTTGACATAACACCCTTCTGCTAAAACACCCTTTTGTTGAATTTGGCTAAAATTAGTTTCTGCGAACCAAATAATTGCTTGTTGGAACGTAATTTTGAGAAGGTCTGTTAAGCAAAAAAGAATTTAAAATGGAATAGACCTATTTGGAGATACATGAAAACGAGTCGTTGACTGCTCAAAGTAGAAACTTGTTGCAATGCAATAGGAAGTTATTATCTTGAAATAAGTTTCAACCTTGAGCAGCCAACACAACGTTTTTATGTATTCGTGAATAGGTCTATTTCACTACGACGGTGGAAGATTGCAAAAATACGATTCCCGATAACTCCTTATTCGGGCTGTTAGTACATATGACGCAGTATCCTGTCCGTGGAGGTCCGGGAATACGGAGTTTTTCCGGAACCGTATTTGTTATTCTTCAACAGTGAATCAGCGGCGTAATAGAGTATAGTAAGGTACTTTTTAAATGTAAGCATTTTGGTATTTATACAATCTGTCGCTCCCAAATTGAACGAACTAAATTCTTGAAATTTTGAGGTTTGGTGCACATGTATTACACATCAAGCACTGTATTTTTGATAATATATACTTAATGATCATATTGGCATTTTTGCTTATCCTATCCTGTTTATCATTATTTCCCAGGATCTAGGAACGAGGTTGCTTTTATCAACGATGTTTTTCTCCATTTTTACGTTCATGCTTCAAAAGATGGATAGCGATGAACAATAAACCCAGCCGGCAAAAACCTGTTTAAAGTCAGCAAAATAACGTTAATGTTATTTTTCTGACTTTGAACAGGTTTTTGCCGGCTGGGAAAAGACCTGGGTATAATTTCATAATTTGTGGTAAGTTTTTTATGTCATCCGGGCATACCTACACCAGTTAGTGGTTCTTCTCTCCCTCCGACAGTTAACTTGCCGCCAGAGTTGCCTGAAGCTTTGCTCTTGCCAAGGGCCGACGTGCGTTCATTCAATAGCTTCTTTTTTTACCTACTTTCAACATTAATAGAGAAGCATTGGGATTGAAGTTTGACGCAAAACCATGAACCTTGTGGCAAACAGTTTTAAATTGGCCACTATTTATCAGGTTTCTCTCCTTCGGGACTTGACTTAGAAAAGCCCAGTTGTTCGAAAGCTGATTAGTTTAATTCTCGATTAAATTGTCTTTTCACGACATTTGATTAGAAGAATGTAGTTTCAATCCAGGTTTAGTCCTAGATTAGCGTTAGTCGGCTTTCGAACAACTGGGCCCTGTTAATCATAACGAAAATTACTTTGATAAAAATCCCAGAATACCTACAACGCCGTATTTAAATACTTTAACAGGAGAAACTTTTGCGAATTTTGCAAATTTTAGGCCAAATTCGCAAAAGTTTATCTCGTGAAAAACGCAAAATTTTATCCACGCGAAATTTTTCAAATCGTTTATTCATGAAAGTTTATCCAGTTCTATTTTTAATTTTTTTTTCTCGCATTTACTTATCGTTTTTTGGGTAGGTAAGATTGAGTAAGAAATTTTCGATTTTCTACAGCTACTTCTCTTTTTTTTACAAAATAATATCTTTAAGCTCTGTAAAGGCGGTGTTTGAAAAAAAGAGATATTGTATCAATAATAATTTTATTTCAAAAATATTATTTTTGTTTTCTACTAGTCTGGATGCCAAGATGAATATTTCTCCTCTCCTATTTTTAATAATTCCGCCGACCGCGTGATATATTTTATGACGCCCACGCTACTGACATTTAAATTCGTGATATCAACTTGGAAAAAAATTGGAACAATGTAAAAAGAAATATTAGCTTAGAACCTAGCCAAGTTTTCAATAAGCTACTTAAAAATTACTAAAACCTTTCCAATTCGCGTTTATTCAATTCGCGTATTCAGTTTATCCACGCAAAAGTTTTCAAAACGCTCACTCGTGAAAGTTTATCCACCATAAAACGTAAATAATTTGCGAATTTTTGTCTTTGCGAAAGCCATGGCGAAAGTTTCTCCTGGTTAAAGTAACTGATTACTCTCCTGTGTCTAATAGTAAGAGGCCTAATAACAGCGGAGTCTGCATAGAATCTGAAAATTGTTTTAACACCTGTACCTAGTAAATGGAAATGAGTGTTATAATAAACATCGATTTGTTTAATTCTGTTAATTTTTATCTCAGCTAACTTACTTTATATTCGCGTTTAAACCCAAGTAGATACAAAAAAGGATGCATGTCGCAGAATTCAATGTAATGATCAAAACACTAAACGTCCATTTTAGCCTTATCTCTTGCAGGAATTTTTCAAAGTTATTCGCTTGTATATGGGTCCGCGAATATATTATTGTCGGAAACTTTCGCGGTCTTCGTGGTATTTGGGAAATCCGCGAAAGTTTATTCTCTCGAAAGTTTCTTAAATTTCCTAGCCGCGACATTTTCTAAAGTAGCAACCAAAGAAGCGAGGAATTCGAAGATGAAAGAAGTGCATTTGATGCGCTCAAAGAGGTTGACAACATTTAAGATACAGCGTTGTTTTATTTTGTGTTGTTGAATAATCCTATTATTACAAAAATAACCATTTTCCCTCTTCTTCTGTCCACTTCCGCGAAAGTATATACCCGCGAATTTTCATGAAAAAGCTCAGCGCGAAAGTTTCTTCCCACGAAAGTTTCTGGCATTATAAGTGTCCGGAATGGCGCGGAAACACAACCGCCGTACCGTTATGGTATTCTGGAACGTGCTCTTCTTCGGACTTGTAATTTCAGTTTTATCTTTAGCTCTACAAGCACTCACATAAATATTTAAGGCAAGGAAAAATTTGAGCAAAATTTCCGAATTTCCACTTATAAAATGCTTAAATTTTGAGTCTGCTAAATTACGTGGGTCTCGTGCAATCGTGTTACGTACCCTCGTGCCTCCGTGGGTCTAGAATTATCTCGTGCCTTCGTGGGTCTAGAATTATCTCGTGCCTTCGTGGGTCAATTTTTTTTTTCTCGTGGGTCAAATTTATTTTCTCGTGGGTCAATTTTTTTTTACGTGAGTCAATTTTTTTTTTACGTGGGTTAATTTTTTTTTCTCGTAGGTCAAATATGTTTTCTCGTGGGTCAATTTTTTTATTTCGTGTGTCAAGTCAAATCTTTTCATATAAGTTCCTTTTCTTTCAGGTACTACGAAGAAACGTCACATTCACCAGTAAAATTTTGAGTCTGCTAAATTGCGTGGGTGACGTGGGTTGCGTGCCTGCGTGGGTACGTCTGATTTTTGCGTGGGTTACTTTTCAATTGCGTAAGTCAAATTTTGTTTTTGAAAAATGTTTTCCGAAATATTTTTTCTTTTTTGTTTTGATATATATATATATTATAAACGTCATCTTGAAATAGCAAAATACACTAAAAAATCCATTAAAAACACTTTGTTTTCAAGCTTTTTTTTACATTGTTTTATCATTTCATCACTATAGAAGTGGTACTTTTAACGCTGCAACTATCAGAAATGTCAAGTTTTTTTTAATATTATTTACAAATCGAGGCTTCACAAAACCCGCACCGACCGAAAGTCCTCCTCTAATTCTTTCTCGTATACGCTCGTGAATCAAAACTAACCTGCTAAATAATACAACAAATGTTGATTATTTTAAATTACCTGCACGCACTCATTGGTTGGTTTCACTCTCCTCCGCAGAGATCGTAAGGATTTGAGTTAAAGATTTGAGATATAAGGAAATATATCCAATTTTCCGATTTTTAAATTTTTTATATTAAAGTACCTCTGAGAAGAAAGTTGGTCTGCAGGCTAGCGTTATCAATATAGCACCGATCACAGAGCTCTTGATAATTTACGAAAACACAATATTTCAGAAGAAAATGAATTAAAAACCGGTACATCACTAATCTTTGCTAAAAGCAAGCGCATTTCT
>JAULBZ010001421.1:0-22289 GCA_032360805.1 Neoturris breviconis | reverse complement strand
CTATAGAGAGAGGGTAGTAGATACTGTGGCTAGCTGGTGGTGGCCGTGTTTTTTATTTTTATAAATTTACCTGTTTCCGTTTTTTGTGTGGTTGTGTTGACTAAAAAAAGCCCATTTATTAGCTATGTGTGTATTCATGTATTTTGATTATGATGTTCTTATATTTCTGTTTTAGTTTTCCCTGATGACAATTTGCCATGTTTGAACAATGGAATGCTATGTTAATGTAACATGTTGATAAAAAGTTTAACGAATATTATATGTTTACATAATACAGTTTGATATTGTGACAATTGTAAAAGATCGCCAAGTAGGATTTAAGCTGTATGATATTGTACGTGCACAATATGTGTTATGGATGTTATGATATGGGTTGAATTCACAAACGATTATCGCAATTATATATACAGAGCTGTATATACGTACGTACACATGGAATATACTGTCACCGTTGTATGACTAGTTACCTGAACCACACAGAAGTCATGTAGAACATTCTGAGTGGTTGTTTATATGCTTATTTAATACAATGTTGCCTTGCTGGTATATATAAAGTTTGACGACATACAGATAAAACACAAGAAAGAATGTTAACATTGTATAATGTTTATTCGTCAAAGAATTTTCGAGATTTTAATTAATATTTACATTTTTTTACTTTTCGGATATTTCACAGGAATAAACTTTTGCGGTATATACAGTATATTGAGTTTTACTTACTTTGCAAAAATATACCGCAAAAGTTTATTCCCCGCAAAATAATATTTAATTAAAATATTTCATGTTTATTTTTTATTTAACAAAGCTGTGCATGTATTGATTTAAATTGTTCTCAGGGAATCCATATGTACATTGTTGTGTAAATCTAAATTATGTTATTTTTCTGAAATGCTTGCTATTATATTTTTAGTTGAACACATATTGTATTTCTTGTGATAAGCGCCCTACAGTAGGCGCTTATTATTTTTTTTTTTAATTAAGGAGGGGCGCTTATTTTAAAATTTGCAAAATAAAGTGGGCGCTTATTGGAAATCCAAAGAAACGAAAATTTAAACAACTTGATTTTCAAATAAATTCAACATTTTCGTCAGTCCCTTATCATCAAGCTTGTTTGCCGGGTTATTTTCGATGTCGGAATCGTTCAAAATGGGTTGTAATATCCTTTTTCTCAAAATATGAAGTGTTTTCTCTTATTTTTTTTTTCTTAGTTGCGCTTATTAAAAGGGGGGGGGACACTTATTAATTTATTTTTGGATTTAGGTGGGCGCTTATTAGAGGGGGAGGGGCACTTATTAACGGCTGGGCGCTTATTACAGGAAATACGGTAATTCTTCTTTATATTATTTCTTTTTGTTCTTGTGAGTTTTGTTTATGAAAATGAAAGAGAGAATCTGAAAAGGTATGCACATTTTTTCACATCTTTCCTCAGACCCAACCTCGTATTCTCAGTAGACGCACTGTGGAGGATGTTTACTTAGATCACGATATCATGAACTCAAAAAATTTTGCGAGAAGCTTTACATACTTTTGGTGATGTATGCCGAGGATACACTCTAAATTTAGAGGTATCGAGGAGATACATAACTAATATTTTGAATTAAAATGCTAGCATTATTTACCATGTATATAATTGCATTTTCTTCTTGCGCAGATATTCAGTCAAAAACTCGTTCCTCATTGTAAAGTTCCTCGCAAAAATATGCTATAAGCCTATAACAAATCCATTGTTTGAAATGTTAAATAAGCAATAAATGTGCATATATTCTGTACATCTAGGATGAAAGTGGCTAAAGCTACCATATAGTTTGTTTTTTTTAGTTTTAATTTTTTCAGAGCATGTTTGTGAAGTGCAGTACACTCTCCCGTGCCTAGTAGCAGAGGGGTGGCAAATTCATGTTGGGTATTTTTTTTTTGCTGACTTATATACCCAGAAATTTTTTTAAAAGCCCATATTTTCAAAAACCTTGTGGCACTTTTATATACAATACAAATGTGTGATCACACAGAACTCCCTTCATTTTACCCGCATAGGATAATTTAAGGGGTAGGCAATGTTTTTTTATTGTTTTTTTTTAATATATTGACTTGGTAATTCCTTGTTTTCACCTATATCGACCTATATGAGCCGTTATAACATCAAAGATTCTCTGTTTACACCCTGTAGTTAGCCATTTTGAATCGATTTAAAACATGATTTTTGGTGTCGGATAGCAAATAATTGTGCGATGTTAGCACTTTGATTTTTTTTATCTCGTTTAGACAATTTATTCATCTTTCAGAATATATATGCCTTAAGTACCAGAAAACTTTGTGTTTCGTTGTTTTTGCACGTCCATGCCCCTTCCTATTACCATCCTTGTTTGGGGGGCTCACTTTGATGAGAAAAAATCGTCTTGATTTTAATCACATTGCCGGATTCCTTTACATGTCTGGGCTAACGAAAGCATAATCAATACATAATAAGGCAGTTTAACACTCTAACAAGCTTCTAAAGTCCAGTTTCATACACATCAAAAAGTACATTATTTTGATGATTTTATTCTCATCTCAAAATCGCTATTTTTTAAGTTGCTCTGACGTATGCGCAGTCTTAGTTTCTGATTTCTAGCTGTTTGAAACTGCCGTGTGGAATTGCCAAGCACCTGGGTACTCTGTGACGTCACAAAAGGGCAATTTGGGCCAAAAAGGGCTCAAAACTGACCTTGAACCTAACCATTTTACAACGGTCAGAACCTTCGGGTCATTTCCCAGTCGTGTACCAAATTTCAGGCCAAACCGTCGAGCGGTGTCGAAATGCGTGCGAACAAACATCCATCCTGACAGAAATCCACGGTTCGGTATTAATATAAGGGATAAATTTTATAAATTATTGACTCATTAATTCATACTTATGAATGATAGTTTTAACTTATTTAATAAATTAATGAGGCAAATACAGTTTTCGCCTTGAAACGAAGAAAAGTTGACCTTATCCGATGATGTTTAGAGAAATCTGCTACCCAATGGCATATGTCATACACCCCAAAAAAGAAAATTTCCGACTAGTTCGAGTAAGGTGTAAATTATATATATATGGAAAGTATTTCACTAGTGCGGAGTCGTAAGTTGACGTGAGTAAAAAACTAACGGAATCTCTCTCTGACATTTCATCATTGTTTCTCTCGCACTAGCCTACGTTTATAGACCTAACTTAAGGAAGGTTTACTCGACAAGAACACGGACGGTTTTAATGTATTTGTTGATTACAGCACAAATTCAATAAATACAATTAGTTTTAGTTTTCGAAGTAATTAGAAAATAAAATAGTTCCTGTCAATAGATATATCAGAAGTTATTTATCGTTTTAGGTGGGAAGAATGAATAATTAAGTGATACATAAAATATAATAAATAGATCATTATATTTTTGTCGTTTCCACAGAAAAAGTATTGTTGTTAGTAACAACAAATAAGTAATGCTCGTTAAATACACAATGATTTAATGACATGTAATTTAGCATTATTATTATGAAATAGATCCACTTTATCTAATGATAGATTTTAGATACGAAGGAATTTCAACAAGAAACATGGACGCTTCATCAAAAGTAAACAAGATTTTATTATTTATAAATTTATTGCTGGTCAATATATATCAAATCAATTCGACACCATTAACAAAAAATACTAGTAAGTGAGTTTGTTGTCTTTAGTTAAGGAATATAGCCTTTCCAAAAGCTTTGTTTTCTGATTGAACTGAATGAAGATCTACCGTTGAGGAAAAACTTGCTCAAATTCCACGGTAAAGAAGCTAACATTTATACTGCTGTCTTTGAACAAGTTTTTGGCCACTGGGAATTCGGATACTGCCAATTGGAGATATTCCACCATTCATATTGCGATGTTTCAAAAGATGTTATTATTACCTTATAGCACCTTTTAGTCAATCATTTTGTCTATATACGGATCCTGTAAAGAGTAGAAGTTCTTGTAACTATTTTGTTGGGGCAAAAAGCGATATTGAAAAACGATATTTTATAACCTTCTTTACCCAGCCAGCATGAACCTGTTGTTCTAAACGTTGTTCTAACGTTATTTTCCTGACTTTAAACAGGTTTTGACCGGCTGGGTATTGATTTGGCGTCCGTTTTTTAGCATTACTCGACAAACACTAGCTGGAATACGCCGATATTTTCGGACTTATTCAATCTTCTTACTAGTCAAAATAAATTATTAACATTTTATTATTATTATTGCTGTTATGTTCTACTTTGTAATAATTCCCCACTTTCTAATACTTGCCTTACTTTATAATAATGTTTGCCCCATTTTGTAATACCTGCTACTTAGTAATATTATATAAGAAATAGCTTTATAAGAAACAGTACTGAATTTTGGTAAAATATAAAAAACAAAAAACTGAAATTTGCAAATAATGCTAGAAAATAGCCATATATTTTTTTCGAGATTTTAGCCTTTAAAACAGATGTAGCTTCATGAATTTAACTTACTTGGACAAAAAACATTTATTCAGTTGTCACAGAAACAGAACACGTCACGCGAACGGTTTCATTTTGTATCTTTTGTTAGATTTTCATGTTTTGGCAGTACTAATTGACTCCTTTTCAGAAATAAATAAGAAACTTGAATTCAGTTCAAACTCCAGTTCTCACTCATATCCTAAGTTTTATTTGTAAAAAAAGAAGATGGAAAGCAGAAAAGCAAAATAAATTTTCAATGAAATACAGTGCGCTACATGCGCTATCACGAACACGCAGAAGACCGGAGAATAAGTGGCAGTTGAGATAAAGGATGTTTTGTTGAGATAAAGGATGTTTTTGATAAAGGATGTTTTCATGTCAGAACATGAAAAATGATAAGAAACTTACGTGTACAATCTTGGACAAAAATACTGCAGACAAAGTAAAATCTTTGCAAAAAGTCGAAATTTTAACTTGGAGAAAAAGTCTAAAATTTTGATTAGCAAGATGAATGGCACAAAAATTCAAATTTATTCCAAAAGCCTGGGTACTAGGCTGCTGTGAACAACAAAATTCGTCGAGTTTGGAAAACTCCTAGTCTACTCGATAAATCTCTGAGATAAATCTCTAGGGACTTCTCGTGGACGTTTTCCGTAGTTTTGTTTTACTTATGGCATTTATTACTACCGGAACAAAACAATGACTTTCCAATGAAAAAGCCATGATTTCTCCATGTTTTTTTTTTATTGGATTCTCATTGCTTTTGAAGGCCTTGACTAGCCAATGAATTATTTTTGGCCTTGGCTCAGCTCTTCATAAAGTCATGGTATAAAAGCCAAGACTTGCTAATGAAAAGGACAGATATCATTGACTTTTCATTGGTTTTTCACTACAATGACTTTCGCGAAGTTTCTAATAAAACAATTTGTTGTCTAGTCATTGAAATTTCATTGCTAACATTATTCAAAAGTCATTAGATTTTCATTGCGTCAGAATAAAAAAAAGTCATTGAATAGTCATTGCGTTTTAACGAGTTTTTTGTGTCGTTATATTTTATGAGATAAACCTTTGATGCTAAATGGATTGTGTCGCCACTGGCTTTTTATGACCTAGGATTTCGATATATCCAAAATTCATTGCATAGTCATTGACCTTTAAGGAGTTTTTCATGGTAATGAAAATGCAATGAATGTTTTTTCATTGCTTTTTCATTATATCGCAATATTTTCTGCGTCAATCATTATATTTTCATTGCCTTTTTATTTGCAATTCATGTTCTCTAAAAAATATTCATTTTTTTGTTTTAGTCAATGAAAATGAATTCATTGGCAAATTCATTGCTTTTTAATGAACCCGCTTGGATATTCATTGGAAAGCCATTGTTTTTTTTAGTAGTGTATTGTTCGTCGAAATTTGTAAAAATGAACCTAATTTATTTTCCAAGATTGTATTCATAATTATCATGTATCAATATAAGCATCTATCTGCGATTTATTATCTTCTTGTTTAATTACGTGTATACAACTTGCACAAAGTTTCAAAGCTTTTAAGTGTTATAATTAAATGAAAAGCGTTTTGAGAGGTAAATCTGCTCTCTAGATGCACATCACAAGTATTGTTTTATGTAAAATAAACATCAGAAACAGATTCAGCATAAGATTGTGAATCCAACAGTATGTCATATGTCATATTAAAGAAACTAAAAAAAAATATTCGCCTATTTTTTTTCGTCTACCATTTTTTTGAAATCTTCGTAATGCCAAGATAAGCAAACTATTGTTAAAAAAAATTGGAGAAATCTGTTCCTAATTAAAAGTTAGGAAAAGTCAGACAGTTTGAGCATGGTATAACTTTTATTTAAAAAGTTATGCAAATAGGGTTAAGGAAGTTTTCAGTAGCATTAGTACAAAGCTCATTCCCAGCGCTATATATATTTATTTATTTTTTTATTTTCTGAAATTATGAATGTTTATTAATAATCAATAAATTGGCACGGAGGCAATCCCGGGACGCTCTTTTGTTTTAAATGTACAAAATTGAATAATAATATTTATAGGTAAAAATTAGCAAGAGTTAGTGAAATATTTGGTCAGCATATGGTGAATTTGAAAAACAATTCACTCGATGCTTGAAATGACTTCACTAACTTTTGCGTCTTCTGAAAGTGACGATTCTAATTTAGATGAGAAGACAGTACGACTGCCTCGTATACACATACAGATTGAATTCTTTAAAGCGAAGCAAATCTTTCGTCTTATCCACGATGTGGTCAGAGAATAATTTTGCTTTCGCTATATTTAAATAAGTTATTTATACCATAATCATTAATTACACTTTTTTTTATAAACATAACCGTTATTAGTATCGCAGGCTCAAATCTTGCAAAAAAAATCACTTTCATGTTTTATTATAACCCACAAGTAGAACGTCTTTTGACATTCTTGTTTGTATTGATATCCTTTCTAAAAAGACTTTTGGAACTACGTGACTATTGTGTGTGATTTAATTCAATAGATTTTTCGGAAATTAAAATTAGCATCACCTAGGCATCACTTGAAAAGTTGAGCCTCACTAGCCTCAACTCAGATTTACTGAAGCTTATACAAAAAACATGTATGTATGGATAATATACATCTGAGCTAGATCCCTAATATGACGTTTTTCTAAAGGTTGATATCAAAAGCCTGTTCAAAGTCAGCAAAATGACATTAGAACAACGTTCACAAAACGTTGTTCTAATATTATTTTTCTGACTTTGAACAGGTTTTTACCGGCTGGGTAATAGAATATCTTCTTTTGGCTTACAATCGGAATTTTCTCCCTAATTAAAATTAAGTTTCTGCTCTCAGCAAGTTTGCAAATCCTAACTCTCACGACCGCAACTATCCAACTCTCCAACTCACAAATTCTTTAATTTGCGCAATTCCCAACGCTAAATATTCCTAAATTCTTTTACTTTTAATAGGCATTCCTACTACTAGCATCGGAACAACGTCGAAACGACGTCAAAAACGACGTCGCGGCGTTGTTCCGACTGTGGTTGTGTGCCCACTGCGACCCTGCTGTGGTCATTTAAACTTATTCACACCGAGGGTAGGCACAAAGTGCCCGCGGCTCAGAAAAAATGCCATGACGTTCTTTTTGTTAATGGCTCCTTAAAATTTCAAGTACATAACCCCAGCCGTTTCGGTAATCTCAGGGGGGGAGGGGGGTGTGCACCCTCTCCCCCCTCCTCCGGTATAAAGAGACTCGTAAAAGCCTCGATATGAATAGGCACTAAAATAATGTCGATTCATCGCTTGATGTATAAAGAAATCCAACACAACAATCCATTGTTGAAATAAGGTTCCAAACAATGGCTTTTCATATGACGTAATTAAATCTTGTCATATCTTACTCTTTTAGATGTGTCAGAAGCATTTGCTGTTTTGAGTCAGGTTGGTACAATCGTTTTTATTATTTGTGGTCTAACTGTAATGATTAAATTGTAGCGATTAGAGTCCACTCTGGTCCAACATCTGATGATGTGTCATCATATTAAACCTATCATTAACAAACCACCTGATGTGATAACATTATACTGTGGAACAAATGACATTCCACGAGATATAAATCCTATGCGATCACATGATCACGTGATCTCTGTTTATCTATGTTATACGTGGTCAATTTGTAATAATTACCTGTTGACGTTTTATCATGACGAAGCATTTTATCAAAGATTCTATCGATCCAGTATCGAACATCGTAATTTTACATTGCATGCTTTTAAAATGAGATTATATCATTAAAAACACCATTCTGTCCATTTGAATGTTAGGTTGAAGCAATGAATAAAGGTTTTTTCTTTGTTTTCCCCACTAAGGCAAATAAAGCTCCCGTAGATGTCTCCCCACTAACGCAAAAAGGCACCAATAAATGAGCACACCCATGATAGACCAACCTAAGTCCACCTAAAAACAGTGCTATCACTTTAGAATTAGCCCTGGGCTTATTACGTGAAAATTTACGGTAATGCTGATCAAAGATGTGTGCGGGAATGGAACAAGCAAGGGAATTGGTAATTTCCTGCAGTTACTAAATCAACGTGGCAACAGTAAACTGATTTTTTTTTATATAAAGTGTATAGTAACAGAAACAACCGCTGACTGTATTTAAGAATGTTTTACTGAATATTTATGGGTGGTGGAGTAAGAGAGAGGATTTGGGAAATTATTAAGCGTTCCAGCCCCAGCCCTCCCCCTCCCCCTTTTTTTGATACTCTAGAGTAAAGCTTTGATATTTTTGTACCATTCATTCGACGCCATCTATCCACTGTGAGAATTCTGTTCCAATGGACAAGAACATGTGCATGTTCAACGTTTTCAACATTCTTCTACTTTCTTTACTGCTGACTTTAAACAAGTCTTTACCCACTGTGGTATAGCTAATATTCAGTATATGTTGAATGAAAACGATAGCATTAATTTTCAGGTGGAGATATGCACGAATAATATACAAGTAAATTGCTCAACTGTTGGAAGTTTAACGAGTAATCTTCTAACTACTATTCGACGTGAATCCGTTGGTTCAAGTACTGATTTCGAAAACATTGCAAGTACCTTTCAGAATATTGTGAACAACTTGAACACTACTGTTAATACTACTGTAAGTACCACTGTGTCATAGTAAATCTTCTACTAAACGATTAGGGCATTTATTTAGTTTTTCGAATTTCAGAGGTGAGGTGGCGTTTATCGGAAGGAGGCGCTAAAAAGAGGGAGGCGTGTATTACGTTTATAAAATTTGGTATATATATTATAAGAAATGAAAAACATAGGCTGAACTGACTTTTAACCACGTGATTCCAGTAATTTTGATCCATATTCTACTAAACCCCTAGAGCTTTTATTAGATTTTTGAATTTAAGAAGTGGCGTTTATCGGAGGGAGGCGGGTATTAAATTCATAATATTTGATATACATAAGAAGTGAAAAGCATAGGCCGGGATGACTTTTAATGACGTCTGTATAATGATTTCGATCCATTATTGCTGTTCCAAGGACTTGAAGAGTAATTCCATTGTCCCTGCTGATTACAATTGTTATCTATGACAGTATCCTGGAAATAAATTTATTCTCTTTTAGTGTCCGATATGGGTGGAATGTTCTTGCAGGTCTTCTCTTTCATTGGGTAGTTTCTCTAATTCATATTTTGAAACCTCATTAACAACCGCTTGTACGTTCCGTCTAATTGCCTCTCGAGATCTCGTGTCATTGTCCAGGTTCTGGCTCGTATAACAGAATGCTTTCAACGTTGGAGAAATTGATCTTTGTTTTGTTGGATATATTTGATTGTCATATGTGATGCAATTTATTGGCACTCTGTCCAAGCTTGTGCTTTTCGAATGAGAAAACTTGCTTTGGGCTCCGTATGATCCAAGATATTTGAGATCAGTAACTTCTTTCAGTGCAGTTCTATCAAGAGATTTAATCTGTTGGTCATTTGCAGCTTCGTTTAATATCATGCAATTTAAGCTAACACCGACCTGTGGTGTAGCTCTCTTTTTTGACTGAATAAGAAACTATGCAATGTTAATTTAATCGATGTCGACTGCGCAGTCTGAATCTGTAAGATGCTTTCTAGGATGACATGAATACTTTCGATGCTGTAACATCAAACCTATGTCACTGTTTTCGTTTGTAGTCAGCTACGATGCTGAAAAGATAGAGTGCGAGTGTGTCACCCTGTAGAATTCCAGAAGGAATCTAAACAGGTGTCGCTACAAATGTACTTAGATTTTCATACATTGTTTGTATGGCTGTGATGATCTCTTATGGAACACCATACATGGTTAGAATATGTATCATAGTTGTCTACATACACTGTAGAATGCTTTAGAAATATCAACAAAGACTATTTACGCTTTCTTGTTTGATGCACTAAGCTCTTATATTATCCTTCCCAAAGCAAGTATATTTGTGGTTGTGTTGATCTTCTTTTCCAGAATCCGTTCTGTTTTTTTCTCGAGATGGGTTTGGTGTGCTTTGATAAGCGATTTAGCAAAAGGGAGTTATAAATCTCCAAGGCTATGGCAGATAACATTATTTCTCGTTAGTTGGTAGGTTCCTGTAAATCGCCCTCTTTGCCTATAGTGAACATGTATCATATAGAGAAGGATGATGGCTTACTTCCTTGGAAAGTTTTGTTACAAAAGTACAGGACCTCTTTGTAAAACAAAGGATGTTTTCAGATGATTGATGGAATGTTATCTGGTCCAGCTATTTTGTGGTTGCTAGCTTTTGTAAGATGGAAATGTAGATACATTTCTTTTTCTGATTTCCTAATCAATATCTTTATTCTTCTTATTCTTATTCAAAAAGGTTGAAATACATTTTTGCATCAGTATCATAGGAATCAGTGACACACTAAATTAGTTTATGTTTAGTTCTACGTAATGTTTATAAGAAAACAACGCCTGCGTTAGGAACCGTCTGAAAAATCTGAAGAGTAGAATACTGAGTCAATGACTTTGCAATGGAGAAGAGACCAATCCATTGCAAGTTTATTGACCTAAAACCCTTCTGCACAGACTCATGTTTGCTCAATTTTGTCAATTTTAGTCGATTTAACCCTAACAAAAAAGTTGGCTTTGGAGCGAAATTTTGAGATGATCCCTTATTGATATAATTCGCTGAAATTAGTGCATACAATAAGGCGTAATTTTATATCTCATTCTTTGCAAGAATTAACAACACATCATCTAATTGATCACACCACGAATGCACTTATTACCCAATCAATGTACTTGTGGGCATTGTTAGCAAGATGAGAAAGGAAAATATTTACCTTGTAATTGATCGGCTATAACATTTCTAACAAAAACTGCAGCTATTTACCCCTAATTTCTTTTTCTTAGGTTTACTTCAATATACTGCAGGTGGCAAGTGACTTGTTAAATACCGAGCAAGTTATAATTACACAAGCAGAAGCTAAATCAAATTCAGCAACAACGGTTCTTCAGTCATTGGATATATTTGCAAACACTATCGGGAAATCGTTGCAAAGTTTTAACTCGAACATTTCACTATCGACAGAAAATATTGCTCTTACAGTAGCAAAAGTTTCTCAAGCAGATGTTTATGTATTGGGATTGCAATCCGAAGATGACGATATTCATATAATAGTGACAAACGATCGAGAAATGCTCAAAAAAGAACCCAACGCGATAATAATTATACCGAGAGATGCCCTTCTTCAAATCAAAGCGAATCATGTATTCTCCTTTTGCTTTCGAAGAAGTTTCTTTTTTATCAAAACCAAACATATAAATTCAAAATCAGTTGGAAAGCAAGTTAAAACTAATGTGTTCTCTGCAAGTATTGAAAACACAGTTGTTGCTAATCTGACAGTTCCGGTTATTGTGACATTCAAAAATGTACCAGCAATGAATTTAACTGGAAATGAAACATGCCAATATTGGGATTTCCAAAAAGGTAATATGCCATTGACCAAATAAGAGTAGATAGTCACTGCAGGAGGACGGATTTGATCACTCCTCTACAGTGATTATTTGCTCTTAATTCGACCAGTGTAACCTATTCTAATTCTGAAAACAAATTTACCTCTAACTGTGTTTTCTTGAATCAATTTGTACAATAAAAAGGGGGGGAGAGAAATCTGGTTTGCAGGGGATGGGGTGGTGATGCAGTGTCACACTGTGATAAAAGGACTGGGATGAAGAGTAACTCATAACTAGTGAAATAATATAGTTTTCCTCTCTTAAAATACGTTATAACATCTAAAAATTAAATTTGAAAGAGAGTAGCTGCAATATTTCAGGAAAATCGCTGATATTCACCTATCACCGACTGTCCCAACTCACTGCTGCTCACCGAGCATGTTTAAAATTTCGGCCATAGATTTGTTATGTATATTAGACTGTTTCAATATCATTTTAGAAGCATTGTGAGTGAACCAAGAATTGCACAATATAATCGGTGCAAGGAAAAAGCCTGAATGTAACTGTTTGATGTCCGACATCATCTACGAAGGAGTGTTTTTAATACAGTGTTCTTATTTGAAGCTGCATACTATACTCAGAAACATTCCTCCATAGATGATGTGTAGCAGTTATATTCAGGCTTAAAGAGAGGTTTCTACAGCAATTAAATATCCATTTCTTTGAAATGTAATGTAGATTAGGAGTTCGTAAGACCGAAAGACGTCTATAAAAGTTTGACCATTGAGCTAAATCCAGGAAGATTCTAATTTTGTTCGTTAGATCAAAAAGGTTATTAAATCCGCATTCATTAGTTTGGACGGCTACTGTAGAATATCTTGTGTCACTCCATGAGCAAACATTGCCATCCTTGTAACCTCTATTTTTTCTATTTTAAGTGCAGTCTGTTGAATTAGATGTAGGTAGAATAATAGTGAAAATTTTAAGACTGTCTATGGACACAGCGTAGAAGCCTACCGACTATCGTCCCGTATTTCTCTGTAATCGGACTGTGTATTGCCATATTTGGCAATATACAGTCCGAATACGGAAAAACACGGGACCGTATTCGGTAGGCTTTCACGCTGTGTGACCTGTTGATAAATGTTACTACCCGTTTCAAATCGATTGAACTCTTCTTATTCAGGAGATTGGTCACAAGATGGATGTAAAGACGTTAAATCTATAGATGCAAATTTCACAAAATGTGAATGCAATCATCTTACGAATTTTGCATTAATTTTGAATGTAAATCAAGATTTTAACAATCCACTGGCTTTAAGAATAATTACATGGATAGGTTGTGGAATATCTATCGCTGGATTAACATTAACTATTCTTCTTTTCCTGTTAGTTAAGTAAGTATATATATTACTAAATATCCTATTCCTCCACAATGTAAACCTATCTGAGTTGGAAAGACTTTGAAAATTTGGTATGTCCAAAGTGATCCGTTTATAAGCCTATGAGCTTATTCAAGTTGGAGTACTCAAGTGACTTTTATTTGTTTTACTTGCAAGCGGTGAAATCATTGGCGGATTTAGATGCCTGCAACAGCTAACTTAAACTTTAGTGGGTTTGTAGCTAATCAGAACCAGTATTATTGAGATCTTATTTTTTTAACCAAATGAATTTGTTCTTCAAATTCTGAATTATTATTAATGCATCCTTTCAGTAACGCATTGGTAATGTGCGTTTTAAAGTCAATAACTGACAATGGCTTAGGTTAAGATAAGGATAAGTGATTAATACATTTGTTTCCAAATGATTAGCATGGAAACGAAAAGAACAAGTCCTGAACAGATTCTCGTCATAACATTGCTTCAATGTCTGTTTCCTATTGTCTACTTAGCCAATGGCATGCATAGCTTCTATTTATAATGATAATATTGATGTTTTAGAAAATTTCGAAAACTGCTATCAACAAAAATATTGATATCTCTGTGTGTTTCAATGATGCTGTTACTTATAATATTTCTGGCTGGTGTAGAACAAACATCCAACAGATCAAGTTGTCAAGCAATTGCAGCTCTTTTGCAGTATTTCGTCTTAACAACATTTTGCTGGACTGCTGCCGAAGGATTTAACTTGTATCGAAATTTTGTAAGCATATTTAAAGCCGATAATGAAAGTGCAATATACGTTACAGTTTCATGGCTTGCATGGGGTAAGTAGATTTAATATAAGTTATATCACCTAATAGGATCACCATAAAGTTCATGATGGTTAGCATCCAAGCGTTCTGAATATCTATTGTAGTAATTCAATAAGTAAGCAAATTTTCTGAGGAGATGTTTTTAAACTGAGATTACTTTGTTTTATTGAAATGATGCCTATGACAATTAATTCCTGACTTATAGTCACGCTATTTTATTATTATAGGTGTACCTGCTGTTGTTGTTGTCATAACGATAGGAGTTGATCCAGATGCTTTAGGAAATGAAAATGTGTAAGAATATTATATTCCATTAACTATATTTCTTCTTAATTATTCTCCATTAACTTTTCCTTCTGGAATATCTGTTGGTATATGAGGACAGGAATTCCTTTCTAAAGAAGACATTCCCTTGGTACAAATTGAAGTAACACGATGTGTGATGGCAATTTCTACCAATGAAATGTCTTTGTTTTGCTTTCGCATGGCATGGTTTATTTGGTTTGCTAAATGCTTAACAGGAAAACATATACCATTTGAATATAGACCAAGCCTCAATCCAAAAAAATACAAGAGCAAATATAAAAGGGAAGTTTTCAATTTATGTCATGTTTTATTTCAGATGTGTGGTTCAAGGAAATTCGTTTTATTTTGGAATGCTTTTACCGGTATGCATTATACTACTTATCAACTGGGTGATCATTGTACTATCATTAAGAGGGATGCGTCTCACATTATTGAAAACAGACAAAAGCTTGCTTCAAGAATATAAGCTTCAATTTTGGAGATTTTCTGTTTGCGCAACAGTTTTGGGCTTGACGTGGACTTTTGCAGTTTTTGCAGTAAAAGATCTCCGGGACGTGTTTCAATGGCTATTTTGCATATTCAATTCGTTGCAAGGATTCATCATTTTCCTGCTATTCGTGGTAGGAAACAAAGAGAAACGAGCAACTCTAGGAAGTATTTTTTCTTTGAGTAAAGTAACAGCTGAAGAAGTTTCAACATCAGAAAAATATGGTTCAACTTTATCATCCAATGCTCGAAGTTCAACGGTATCATCCAAAGGTGAGATTACAGCTGCAGAGTAAATATGGTGCTAATCCTTAAAACCCTGTCAAAAAGCTTTGTTTTACCTTCCGAATCAATCAACAGAAAGTCAAAAGCATTTTCTAGTGTTTTTTAATTTCTTTTTCCTTTTCCATATTTGGGTCGGTTATTGTTTCATCAACTGTTCATACTCACTTGAAAATATTTAGGGGGCTTTGGATGGGTTGAAATGGCTGAGGGCAGATCCCCTCTTGAGATCTCAGGATTGGCTTAACTTACAGTGATGATAAACACTTTGACACAGTTTTTTTTGTGCTGCCGTCATCATCTTTTGCTGACTTCATCCAAAATCACATCTTACTATGATTTTTTTTTTTTGAAAAGTGTATATTCTTTCAAAGCCTATAACTTTTGTTCTAAAGCTGTTTTTTACGTTCTGCTTCGAGATTCAGAAAGAGAATACTATGTTTTTTAACATATCTTTCGAGTTCATAAAATGTTGTAGTTGTGTCCGAATAAGGCGTCAAATTTAGCAATACAAAAGATCAAAATATCCGTCATGACATCACCAAATGCCGTCATGACAGGGTGACATCAACTTAAATATAATGATTCAGTTAGTCATTGTTAAAAGTTTGAAGCCTATATGATAAATGTCGAATGAGTCATTACCATTTGTACTTTATTAATTTTATAAGGATTTTATGGGCAATTGGAAACGTTTTTTCGAAAAAGAACCAATAAATTTTGAAGATCATGTGCTATAGCTATGACTGACAATTTTCTAGAATGTGTAAATTAGGATTATATTATAAGTGGAAAACTTTCAACCCCACCCCGGCCCAAATAGGGTCAACCTTATTTCTACTTGGGGGGGAGGGGGCACATCTCCCTCCCCCCTGCAATACTTTTTTTCATAACTTGTTAATTACTGATTTGTAATGAACGGCCTATAATCAATCTAGGATCATTTTAATTTTTTTTTTTTTTTGGTAACTAGTGATCATTTTCCCTTACCAAGCAATCAATTTTTTTACAGGTGGTAAAAAGTTCAGAGCCCTTAAAATTTTAGTAGAAATAGGGTTAAGATATAAATACCAGATTTTGTCCCAGACATTATCAAAACAAATGCTGACTTCACCTATTTTACACTTCTGGTACATTAGTTTTATTATTAGCTAATGGTTTAAATGGGCTAAATACAATTACCAAGGTTTGCAGGAAATATCTATAGATCAAGCTACTGCTACTATTGATCACCCCCTCCCCCCCCAAAAAAAAAATTAGATATATATAAAAATAAAACAAACAAAAACAGAGATTTTATTTAGAACGAACCAAGTCATAGTATTATGACAAAAAATGATAACTTCGTCATCTCTGCCCTTCTGGAATGTTAGTATTACCATTAGCTAATGGACTGATTAGGCTAATTAATAGAGCTATGAATTTCCGAAGCAAAACTTTACAGATCAATATACATAGATACTATTGACCACACAACCCTCACCACTACGACCACTACCACCACTCAAGGAAAATAGAGAGGCCCTGGCAGAATGTAAAATATTTGTCTTCTAATTTTAGATATTGTTGCTGCTGCCAAGAACTGTAAATAAGAAATGTAAATCAAGAAAGCAAAAATAAGCCAGGTTCTTTCCGAAAGGAGAGGAACAAATGCAATTTTAAGCAGATGACGCCACCTCGATGACGATGAAATCAATGGTTCTTTAGTTGGAAATTAATGTAAAAGTCGTCAAAAGCAACGAAATTGCTTCAAACTGTCAACGTGCCACTTTATCTAAGCTTACTTTACGTGTCAGTCTTTCAAAATAGTGGTTGTGTTTTCTAATGACATTGAACATGTATTTTCTGAGATTGAAACTTTATGGTGTGGTCATAGAAACAATGTAATTGTGTCTGTCGCAATTTATATGTCTATCATAAAGTAAATTGATGATTTTTATATACTTCCGTAAAGGCGTATGCAAAGTGTTCAATCAAATTTGACAACATTTCATCATTCATTCCGCCAACAATTTGAGTTATGTATGAAAGTTTTTCCAGTAATTGTTGCAATGTATTTATTAATATTAAAAAACGAAGTGGTCACCCCCTGTTTGGAAGTTAACGTAATGCAGAAGATGAGCAAATCTGTTAGGAAAAACTAAAGTTTGAGCATGATATCACTTACATTTAAAAAGTTATGTACAATCAATTTAATGTTAACTTAGTAATGGTGGTTGTGCAATGATACGTGAAAAAAGCAGCGTGGAAATTTGTTCATACACATCTCAATGGGCAAAAACTTGTTCAATGTCCACAGTAAAAACGCTAGAACAACGTTTTCAACTTCGCTCTTGCGTCTTTAAGCAAATTTATGTTCTCTGGGATAGGTCTACTGAACTATGTTTTTTATTTGTTTATTTTACATTTTTCTCTTATTTAAAAAACTAAACCCAGTGCGGGCACTCGACGTCGCAATGTTTTGACGTTGTTTCACCATTGTTCCGACGTTGTGTATCGACTGGTTAATATTTTTGTAGCTACATGCTCAGAGTGAGTGGCGAGAAAAAACAATCAAGAAATATTACACCGCTTTAGTCTAAAAATTCCATAATTATTACCTATGATATGTATAAATAAATTGACGGTAATTATAAATAATGTAGCTACTTTGCTATCACGTGGGAACTTCATCTTGATGTTACTGCCATTTTTCTCACTTCAGGAAGTCTTCTGCGAAACGGAACCGGAACGGCAAATGCACACGCGTAATGTCCATAATTTCATAATAATGTCCATAATTTCTTTCTACGCGTGCGCATTTTCCGTTCCGTTTCCATCGGCGGAAAAGTTTCTGATTATACCTGATTATACGTGTTTGTAATCCACAGAGCGAAAGATTAATGGATACGGACCCGTATTTGTGCTCAAATTTCACATTAAAGACACTAAAACAACGTCGTTCGACGTTGTTCCAGCGTTTTTACTTCTGACTTTGAACACTAGAATACGTGTTTGTATTAACGGATCAACAACCTATTTATAATCAAGTCAATTTATTGTAAATATTTAAATTGTACATACTTATATATATATATATCGATATTATTTTAACGTCTTCAGATGTGGTGTAGCTAAGAATATTCTCTCCAATATTCGTGGTGTGGCCATGCGAGGAATCTTAATAGGAAAAAATGAAAATTTGTATTTGATTTGATGAATAATGATTAATAGTTATAGTATGTCATCCTGATATTTTAATATTTTGTCATATAAATCTTTCTTTAAGCCAATTCATGCTAGGCTTTTTAAGGCTGTTCCAAACGGCATTTTCAGCTTCGTAGCGCATTCTAATCAAAAGTTATAAAACATAATACGGCAGGGGGCAGATCATAATACGGCAGGAGGGGCAGATTCCGCCCCCTAGCATGAATAGGGTTAGCATAAGTATTTTAGGGGGTAACCAATTAATACTTTTTTCGATTATTTACCTCCTATATTTACACCTATTCCCAGCCGGCAATAACCTGTTCAAAGTCAGCAAAATAACGTTAAAACAACGTTCTTTAAACGTTGTTCTAACGTCATTTTTCTGACTTTGAACAGGTTTTTGCCGGCTGGGTTACGCTATAAATTACCCCCTATGTGTTTAAGTCATATTTTTTATATCATATTTTTACCGTAACTCAAGTTTCTTATTTGTTTCTTAAAAAATCCAAGTGAGAACAGTATATACTGCTAACATACATATTATATTAAACAAAAGATTCAATATGAAATGGTTCGTAACGTATTCTCTTTTTGTGGCAACTAAAGACCTGTTTTTGGTCTAAATAAGAGATCTATATCTGTTTTAGAGGTTATAGTTTTAAAAGAGATATATGTTTGTTTCTTACGGTTTGCAAATTTGGTTCTGTGTTTTTTTGTTTTTTTGGCCTAAATTCAGAACTGTGTCTTATAAAGCTGTTCTTATAAAAAAGAAAATGTTTTTTTTTGTTTGTTTGTTAAGGCCTACCAAGAAAGACTAACCAACTTAAGCCCACTGCTTAATATCGGACTTTTACGGTATTCCGTTCTTATTATTTTCAATATCATAACATCCAGCATATGAACCCTAGGCTTACACATTATTTCTTTGCTGTATTACCACCCATAGAGGTTATATGAAAAAGTTGTATATGTTCTAAAGAACATTAATACGCAACTCATATGATGATCTAACTTAAAGTAGATTTTAATTATTTTCAGTGTCTTCATGAACATCATACGCGGGGGAAAAAGTTGCGTATACATTTTGATGGTTTTGTAATATACGTTTTTTTCATAAGAAAAAGTCTGGATTTGGCTTAAAAATTAAGAAACACGGAATTGAAATTTTCAATCGGTAAGAAACAACCATATATCTTTTTGAGATTTTAACCTTTAAAGCACCTCGTAAATTTTACTTATTTGGACAAAACAATTCTGTAGTTGTCGCAGAAACAGAAAACGTTAAACAAACGGTTTCATTTTGTATCTTTTGTTATGTTTTTATGCTTCTTACCAGTACAGTACTATTTGACTCTCTTTTTAAAAAATAAATACGAAACTTGAGTTCCAACATAATGGAGAAAATAACAAACTCCAGTTCCTGCTCAAATCCTAAGTTCCTTATAAAAAAATGTGTAACCGTGGTGTCGAAATGAAAGCTTATATATCAGTGATTTATGAGGTTATACCCTAGCAGCACGTGACGTCCTATCAAAGTCGGAAAGATGTTGAGTTGACGTCATTAACTGTATCTCAACCTGCACTATACTCCAGTCACTCTTTTATTTAGCTTTTTCTCTCTTGGCTGAAGAACATGCTTTAATAACTTTCACTGTGTCAGTGTGCCGCAGGAATATTTGAGAATTTACAGAGGCTCAAAATAAATCTAACATTTCTTCTATCGCAGACACTTACAAGTCCAGACTGTAAAAAGCAATGCTTTTTCAATGTAAGAAAAACAAAAATATTATTGTGTCCGTGATATAATACTGTATTCTCCTAACCTTATCTCGCTCATCACTAGAATCTAGTTCTCTTTCTACATCTTCTACACTTTTTCGCAAACAAGAAGGACGTGAAAAGTAAACAGAAAATTAGTGACGTAATTCTATCAAAGATTTTCTTACAAATCCCTTCATAATCCCTGTTGTTTTACATCATGGACGAAGGAATAAGCAATTGGCAAAGGAAGCATCCGGACCTTCCGGTAATATCAATAAATCATCCTGTAAAAGAGGCAAAAGTCGAAAACGCAGACTCCTCACAATTAAAGAGTGAAAACTCCAGTGAAAGCGATGACAGTGGGAGTGATTCCAATGAAAATCAAGACCACGAGGATGCTAACGGTGGCGAGGAGATACAACAAACGAAGTCACAGAAAATTAAACGGTTCAAACTAACATGTTCCAATGAGAAGTACAAGTGGAAACTTTCAAAAGACATGGCCAAGTATGGCAACGATCATTCTCGAAAGTATATTTCCGAAAAAGATGTACAAGATTCCATTATGGAGAAAAATCTTATTCCAGCTAGCATATTGCACGGAAAAACGTTAGATTCATTCCTCGAGGACCAAAGCAAAACTAAAGGAAAATCTCTAGATGCTACCTTGGAAAGTGTTCAAGGTAAAGTGATGAAAGTCTTTGGACCGTTTACTAAAGTCTGGGACACGTTAGAGACAGCAAAAAACTCTAAAGAAGAAGAGGATCGTGTACCGTTAGATGAAATATTAACATCTGTAGAACAATCTGTTTTGCTTGTGGGACGTCTTGTGGGAAGTCTTCAATGCAATCTCCTATCACAGGAGAAATAATGTTCTCCCTGCTGTAACCGGATGCCCCTGGAAAGCAAAGCATATTCGGAAGGAAAAGAAAAAGTTGCTGCAAAAGGAAAGAAAACATTTGTTTGGTCACAGATTTGAAAAACATATGATCAAAACCAGTAAATCAAAACAAAGATCGAAGGAAATTCTAAAATCGATTAGCAACAGAAGTCGTGGCTCAACTGAGCCCTTTCGGAATGGCCCCAGTGTTCCCCTGAAAGAACACTACGTCAATTTTTAAAAACAAACTGGATATAACAACAAAGATGGCGGGCGAATATCAACGTTCGAACAACCAAAATTAGAGCAACAGCAGAAGAAAACAAAACAAATTACCATG
Organism: Neoturris breviconis; assembly: GCA_032360805.1. Classification (NCBI taxonomy): domain Eukaryota; kingdom Metazoa; phylum Cnidaria; class Hydrozoa; order Anthoathecata; family Pandeidae; genus Neoturris; species Neoturris breviconis. The sequence continues at coordinate 951 of JAULBZ010001421.1, read as the reverse complement.
GAAACTTCCTCCAGCATGCCAAGCATTCTTTCACAAAACGAATTTTGCAAAATTTACCCAGTGATAAAACAATTATTCTCCGCAAAAAATCCCAAATATTCTTCTAGCAGGAAGGCTATGACATTTCGTGGGAAATTCAAAAAAACTAAACAAAAGACAAGCAGATTTTAGAGCTTGTGGAAGGATACAAAATTACGGTGGCCCACAAGTGCCACGGCACAATAAAGAATTCCACGGCACAATAAAGAATTCCACGGCAACATAAAGAATTCCACGGCAACATAAAGAATTCCACGGCAACATAAAGTATTCCACGGCAAAATAAAGAATAGATATTCCCACAAAGAAAGAAATTTCACAAAAATCAAAAAAAAAAATTCGCAAAGAAACAAAACAAAATCGCATACAAATAAAAACTCACATATAAAAAAAAATCGCAACCAATAATCTACGGCAAATTCCCACGGCTAATTAAAAAATAAATAAGATCTACGGTGGAGTGATGAACTATCAGAGATTGCAAGTTTATATTCTACAGACCATAAAATAACAACAAACAAAAAGATGGTAGATAAAGTTATGATGAACAGCTTGTCCCGGCTAAGCCTAAAGCAGCGTTTACACGCTACGATTTTTGTCACGATTCGGTACTCTACTAACCGAGTTGGATGCGTGAAGACCACACAGAAGCTGATTCAAGTAACTTCAAGTAACAAGTAACTGCCATTAAGGAAAATCGGCCACGATTTTGAAAAATCTGTTAACGATTAACAGATTTTTGGAGTGTCGTACACACAAGATAAAACATTTGTCTGTCTATATATATATATAACAATAAAAAAAACATTCATTTTTGACCAGCTATTAATAAAACTTTATGTAGGATCAGGGGAGAACCTCTATAAAACTTCTGTTGTAGTGTAATATACAGTATGTTTGTCCTAATCATCG
>JAULBZ010001420.1:0-22290 GCA_032360805.1 Neoturris breviconis | reverse complement strand
GCCTTTTCGAAACGCTCCGTGTTTCGAAAAGGCAAGAAGCCCTGGGAACGAGGTTGACATTATGTATAATTTCGAACATAACATACAGTAAAACATTATTTGTGTGAAATTCGATATCGACGGATATAGTAATTGAATGTAGGGTTTATATTTTATGGAAACTTTATCTTTATTACTGGGAAACGTATCGTGCGAGCTCATATTTACTCACTAGGTGGCGCCAACCTGAGTGAGTCACTAGACTTTGTTATGTATACAGATAACTCTCCCGCGTGACGAAGCTCCACGGTTGGAAAGTATGTAAAAGTTTTCACAAAAAAATAATTACAAATGTTATGCTAAAAGCAAATGTAAATTTTCAGAAATTTGAGAATGGAGATAAACTTTTCAGAATATTTCTATAATTTCGGATAAGCCTAGACTGGAACCGCATATTCCGAGAGATTTACGAGGCTAGTTACTCGATTAGAGATACACGGATTAGTGGTATTATTCTTAGCTTACGTTTATAGGTCTACATCGTAGGCTACGTCATTCCATATTATTCTGCGTGCGATCACCAAGGAAGATAAGAAAATAGTTCGACACCGGCAGTTACGGCGGAAGTGCGGCCACGGGAATTACTTGTATTTCTAATTTGCTCAAGGAGGTTTAACAGGCTCGTAATAAGTCTTATCAGGTTCACCAGTTTCCCGCATCATACATTATAAGCATATACAGCATTGCTTTTCGTAAATATAATATTTTGCGTATACCTCTTCACTGCAAAAAATACGTATGATCTAATCTTCGTAATTTTAGCTAAAAATGTTCCTGATTTTTCTTGTAATTTTTTTCTTTTTCTACGTTTTTATCTAATTTATTTCTCTTTCCATTTAAAACAACCATCCCTTGTAATAATTAAGTATCCTTGTAATTAATTATGAGTTAAAAATATATGAAAAATTGTTCCCCTGCCTATGACGTCATACACGCAGTTCAAAATTCCTGTTTCCACTTTGACTAAAGGCCTGTTTCCAAGAGCTTTACAAGATTGTTAAGTATATTCAAATATATATTCAGTAGTGTAAGTTATCGTGTCGCCACGCTATCATCAGGACAAATAGAAATTGGTGAAATTTGTGTAAAAATTCGGAATTTCAACTTAGGCAAAAAGACTTAAAATTTTGGCATTTTGAACATATTTTTAAACCATTTCCTGAAATTCATGAAAATATTTGCTCCGTTTTTAGAAGAAAAGGATTTTAGTTTCAATTTCGACACTGAATATGTGAATGCTTGCAAAAAAATATAAACGCAGGATATGATTGTACGTTAGAAATGTCTCTATGGTCAATAAGTCTGAACTCGTTTTTCCGCAGAATACTTAATACTTTAAAGACCTAATGCCAGAGAATATTTTTAAATCATACCTCGCTCGACAGAGGAGAGTGTGATTTGTTGAAACATACTTTTGTCTGGTTATGGTCTGGTTATGGCATAGCCCGTTTTACATTTGTTGTCCATTTGTTGTCCATTTGTTGTCCATTTGTTTTACATTCGATATACATCTGTTGTCCATTTGTTTTACGTTCGACATACATCTGTTGTCTATTTGTTTTGCATTCGATGTACATTTGTTGTCCATTTCAGGGCCGTCAAAAAGGTTCTAAAAGTGGGTATGCCATGATATAGTGAGACAGACCCACCATAGTTGAGTCCGACTGGACAAAACTCAAAATTAGGTACTCTGTATTGGCTAAAAATGCTATTAGCATCAATCATCAGTCTAAATGCACTGCAAAACAAGACAAATCATTTTTCTTTAAAAGCTATTCAAAAAATTAATTCTGCAAAATATTGGTTGCCATGCCCAGACAAGGCAAATATTTCTCTCACCACTTAAACCTTGTAACCCATTCAACAGAGATACAATACAAAACGAACATATACGACAATTAACGAGGTAAAAAAATATATATATATATTAAAAAAACGACATATCAATTATAAAAAATAGTGTATAATAAAAACACAAGTCACTTTGGTATTGTAAAGTGTCAAAGGCAATTCGACCAGTGACACACAAACTAAGCAGAGTCACCTATATCAGGTCTGCGAATGCAGTCATTAGTAGGAACTTAGTTGTCAATTCAAAATGACCATTGTTAACATGTCTGCATGTTGTTAGTTGTGTAATAGTTCGACAAAGTATTTTGTAGTGGACTGCAATGTACTACAACTGATCCTGGTGAAGTATATAAGAATTAGACAGTGCTTTGAATGGTCTGTTATATCTAGCACCTTGATCATCTATTCACTCAACAAGAGCCGTTGAGCTCTTAGTAAAAGATGTAATATCAGTGCATGATCTGCCAATGCGTAAACGCTCGGTTGTTATTGAAGAGTAGAACATTTTGCTTGGTATATTACTAGAATGATAAGGAAGTCGAACAATTGAAAAAGTAAAACTATCACGTTTGTCATGAAGGCTAAGATTAAATTTATTGTCATAGATTTTAATGTTAAGATCCAAAAATGTTGCATGATTTTTCTTTCTATTCTCTTTAACAAATCTGGAAGATAGATTTCGGGGTATGAACGTTCAGATTCACCATTGCCATTCATCGCATTAAGGTCATCACTGAATCTAAATATATTAGAAAAACGTCTTGCTTTGGCAATATCGGTCTTCTTCAGCTTACACATGTATTTATTTGCATAGTAGTAAAAAAAAGATTTGCTATAAAATGTGCAGGATCTGAACCCATAGGAATGCCAATGATCTGACGGAACAGATGTTTACCAATAGTGAAGTAACAGTTAGACTTTAAGTATTCAATTGTTTTCTTAGTTTGTTCTTTGGTAAACACTAAATGATCTTTATCAGGTCTATCCACTCAAACAGCCCCATAATTTCTCACAGCTACATACTTAGCTGAGCCAAAATTTAGTTAACCAACAATGCATAACTTATATGAGTTTACCATGTAAAATAGTATTTTGGTATAGAGAGTAGAAAAGTCAAACGTAGGTACAGATCTAGCCTTATTTCTAGCGTGGAGTCTATTCATGCTCTCTATATGATTGGTTTGTTATTCTGCACAATCCAGAATGACAAAATTGACATTTTTGTTCTAAAGTTCGATTTAATTGTAAACAAAATTAAAAATAACAGTTATTGCTTTAGAAAGAGGTTTAACAAAACAAGCTGGTAATGAAACGTGACTTTAAAGGATTTTTGTGCAACCAATATATATGTGGTAGCTTCTGTTGGCTTTCGTTCACTTTTAGATTAAATTTCTTTAATAAGTCAGTCGCATGTTTATTTACCGCTAAAGGGACAGTCATAGTTACTTCCTTATGATATATATCATTACCCTTACCATTAATCCCCCAACTCTTTAATTAAAACCTTCTGCGCATAAAAACTTCTCCACATGAAAGAAATATTCCCTGCACAATCTTGGCCAAATATACTGTGGACAAAGCGAAATATTTGCAAAAATTCGAAATTTGAACGTAGAGAAAAAGTCTATAATTTTGATTAGCAAGACAAATAGCACGAATATCTGAATTTGTTCCAAAAGCCTAGTCTTAAGTCTACAAGATAAATCTCAGGGGACTTGCTGTGGTCGTATTCCGCGTTTTTGTATTGCTTGTGGCGTGTATTACTTGTCGAAATTTGAAAAAAGTCTCTATATTAATGTCTAAGATTGTAGCCTTATCTATAGGAGTAATGACAAATCTATCATAGAGTTCGTTTAAAGCTGATATGACAGTTTTTTTGCCGAAGAGATTCATTTACATGATATGGTTCACGGCGATCTGTTAAAGTTGTTATTCTTTGGTCAATCTTCTCAAATACATTTAGTTTCCATTTTAAAAACATTGCAGGGAGAACGTTGTGTTTACTGCATCATGTTTTAATGCAAGTATCAAGACCAACTACTATCTCTTTGCGAGCCTTTTCCCAATTTCTATGTTTGGTGGCCTGCATTTTGGACCTTCAGTGAGCAACTTACGAAGGTCATTATTTTCAACAATAGCTACTAAATTACCAGTAAGAATGTGACCATGATTAGGATCGAGAAAGCCATGGAACTTAACTGAAGTATTATCATTTACAAATGTATCAACGTCCGATTCTTCAACAAACCTGTTAAAATTAAATATTTTTGAAGCTATAGGATTAGCTACAGAATACACTACAGTAAGCATAAGAAACTTCTTGTAGTTAGTGGTAGGTCTTCACTACAGAAGCAGCCAATGTGAGGTGTTCTGAGAAATAGGTGTTTTTATTCTCTAGCTGAGATACAATTCTGACTTTTTATTGTTGAAAGCGTGCTTTTCAGAACAGCTCGTTTTCCTAGCTGAGCAAGAATAAGAACAGCTAAGAACAGCTTGTCTTTCCAGATCCACAAAACTCTCCCTAAACAATGTCCATTTTTATCATAAGAACATCTCTATTTCCCAGCTCAATACAGAATCGATTTATCCCAGAACAGATCATTTTCCCAACCAGAGCTTCTTCGATTTTCCCCAACAGCCAGCTCAGAACAGATCATTTTCCCAGCTAGGAGATGATCAATAGTGAGAACAGGTCAAAATCTCTAGCTGTGCCTTTTTTTCTGGAACCTAAGAACAGGTTTAATTCCCAGCCAGTATACCCTCTCAGAAAACCTATTTTTAAGAACACCTCCGTTAGATGCTTTCGTTCACTAACCCGGGTCCCTGCCTCATGGAAGATATGCTGAAGATTAATCATTTCAACACCTTTGTTTAGAAAGAAAATTTTACAAATATTATCCGTTCACTTCCGTTTTAATATATTTATATAATGTATTATTTTATATATAATATATTTAATATATTTATATGAAAACCCCCCTCATGTATAGCCCCCGCGCGCGGAGCGATGCCAAGACACAGGCTAAAAGAGACGCCTCCTTTCTCGGCTCTCGGCTCATTAGAATTCGAATTTTTGGAAATGTTTTGAAATGAACTGGGAAAAGAACATCGCCAGATCAGTACATCAATATAAAATATGAGCAGGCATATATACCTGGATAAGTATGTTTTCTAAACGAGATATGATATAAGGCGAAGAGATGTCATTCTCTAGAGAAAATAAGCCATCAGAATGGATGCATGCTGAGCTGAGACGATTTAAACAGCAGGTATGGAAAGTTCACAGAAAGTGTGCGGCGCGCTGGTTATTCTTACTTTCACTTATGAAATGCATCATTATCTACCAACCTATTTTCTCCTATGGGCTACACATTGTATTGTTGAATGTTTGGAACATTTTAAAGCAGTGTGCTCTCAATAATATAGCTAGCTTATGTACTCATAGACTTCTCGTTCCCTTGATATCAGACTGATCTGATATTTACAGCTCAAATCCGGAATCTAATAGAACACCAAGATATTTAATACAATCACTAGTTTAAGCCTTTTACCATTGATAAAAAGCCTAAAATCATAATTAAGAGGTTTCTGTGCATGTTTAAAAACAATGTACTCAGTCTCTGGGAAGTCTCATATCAATAATATACTGTGTTGCCAAAAGCTCAGAAGGGCTAATGGTTAGGAGCTCTAGCTAAACTTCGTCACTTTGTGCCTCAAAATGTTCTTATCCTAGTTTACTATGCCATTTTTTATTTCCACTCGCAATATTGTAACCAAATTTGAGGTCAGCCAAACAGTCTTGATGTTAATCGTATTACTCTTTTGCAAAATTTTGCTATTAGACTCATGCCTTTTGAATCTCAAAGAGCATCCAGTAATCTGTATGGTAATCTGGAGATTCTTAAATTTTCTCATATTGTCCAATGTCAAAATATTCTGTTTTTGCATAAACTATTTCATGATAAAATGCCTGCTTCTGTCCATAATTCATTTGCGGTTGACTTCCTATGCTCAAGGCACTTGTGCAGAGAAGGTTGGCTTTTTCAATCTCCCTACCGTCAAGTCAATGCTGTTTGTTTTAGTAAAACTTCAATTAGATTTAATACCATTAATTCCTGGAATAAGATACAGTCACCAATGACTAGAAAATTTGTTTCCATAGATTACTTTAATCTTAGAAGTGATATTTTGTTTCCGTCCTGATAAGAAGGACCTAAATAAAGAGAGTGCATTTTCACGAATTCCATGATATATTATTATATTTTTAAGCAGAATTTCATGATCAACAGTATCAAAGGCCTTTTGAAGAAACTGTCGCCAAACATATATAGGCACAAGCGAATGGGCTGTCTCAGAAATAAAAACAAATATATACAGTAAGAGAGATTGAGGACACATGTTTTGCTAGAAGGCATCTGGAAATTCTTCTTTATTATAAAATACCACCTGCATTTACAAGAAATGTCTTACACCCAGGAAATTCTGCAATGCTATTTAATATGTAGGAGTATGGAGTACCTACCCTTTTCTTCAATATTTTTAATAGGGATTCTGATTCAGATTTAAGTTACATTATGTATAATTTTGTAACAGGGGTCTATATGTATATTTTTTCTGGATCAACCTGGTAATAGGCAGTGTCAGAGAATTTGAGGAGCTCCAGATTAGCATACAGTTTACTAGAGGATGACTTTTCAGATTCAAAGAACATGAGTCTGATAGCACAAATTTCAAGAAGAGCAATGTGATTAATGATAAGGCTATTTGGCTGTGCCCAAATTTCATTACAATATTGAAGATAGAAATGAAAAATGACAGAATAAGAACATTTTGTAGTACAAAGTGACAAAGTTTAGTTAAACTACATTAGCACTCTTGAGCTTGGCTGCAATATTATTGAGATTTCCAGCTTAAATCAGAATCTAATCTTTAGCGGTTGTTCCAGATTAATATAAAAATATTTATTGTATATTTATATAGTGTATACTGTATATGTATAATAAAAGTATTATGCAAGTTAGTTCTTGTGGACCAGGCAGTGGTCATAATAAGAGAAAATAATCCTGAAGATACGCTCAAAAATCTCTCCTCTAATGTGAATATAGATAGATACTCTTGTTCAATGAGAGCTAAATGTAAATATATACAAATTAGCTTCACCTATACCTATAGGCTTCCAACAATGAATGGGTTTGGTCAAGGAGCATCTTAAAAATAGTTTAATAAGGCCTATTATCTTATCTATTATCTATTATCTTATCTTGTTTATCCAATTACATTACCCAATTACATTACATTATCCTTAAAATTAAAATTAAACACTGTTGTAAAAGAATCAATTTCTCATGGATGGATTCCTTCTTTTTTTTGTGTGTGCAAGGTTTTTACATTTGAATGGATACTTTTACGTTGTAGATTTTGTTCTGTTCTATTCACATAACACATTAAAAATATGCAGCCATCTTGAGCAGCAGAAGATGATAAAAACACGATTGCTTAAAGCAAACAAACCGCAACCTCTTAACCAATTAAAGTACTACAGATACAGAAATAAAATACCTTATCGCTCCAAACAATGTCAGCCCTAAGGAACGAAATTTTCGCGGGATGCCAATTTTAGGTGATTTAACTCTAACAAAAAAGTTGGTCCCTAAGTTTAAATGGTGCTTCGAAATTGGGCTGACGAAAATTTAGGCCAACATTGTTTTGGCTGATAAGGTAACTAATGGTAGGAACCAGATTTAATAAAAAATATGGAACCTAAAAATGAAGCCTATAAAGTCACTGTAACAAAAAAAACTCCATCTTAGCTTCTGTGAATTCTTGAAATATACTGAATTAACATTCTTACAATGAGTTCAGTGCTCAAAACAAGAGAAAATAATCACTGTGTAGGAGTGATTTATGAGCATAGCTTCAGACTACAAAGCCTAAAGTTATGCTTTAAAATATCCCTCCTTCACAGTGATTATTCACTCTTATTTCCACCACCACTGGGATTGAAGAACAATCCATTGCCAGCTTATAGACACTCTTATGTGGCAGTGTTCAAAATATAAGAGCATATAATCACTGTGGAGGAGGGATACTTGAGCACAATGCTTCAGGCTTTCTAGCCTGAACCAATGCTAAAAAACCAAGGCATATCTCCACTAAGCCGAATTCGTTTGCACAAATTCTAAATAAAGCCATTGCATTGGTTGAAAGTGAAGTCACCTGATATTATTATCACCTGATATTATTTGTAACTAATTTACTGGTTTAAAGGTCATTGAATAAACAGAAAGATTATCAGCTAGCACATTCATTCATCCATAACGCTAGATGATTATCTTCAACATGCAGCAGAATGGTAAAAAAGGAAAAATATATTCTATTTTATATACTTCACTTCTTTTATTATTTAATTTTAGCTTCCACTTGAAAGGCAAGGAAAAAATCGGGTTACTGAGAAAACTACAAGTTTGGTACGGAACAGTTTAGTAGAGCTTTCAAAACATCAATTCTCATTGGTAGTAACGACCTTAGTGACATATCTCAGGGATATTGCAACAATAGTAAGTTATGACTTTTAAAAGATACTCCTATGTAGAATCATTGTGATATACTAATTTTGTCATAATGACTCCAAGCCCAAAAATAACTATCAGACGTCACCTGTGGAGATATGTAGATAAAAGAACGCTTCTCTGAAGGTGACGCCCAACAGTTATTTTCAGGCTTAAAATCCTAACAGTGGTCGAAATAAGAGTAAATAATCACTGTGGAGGGGGGATTACTCGACAATGATTATTTGCTTTCTTTCGACCACTACCTGATTACTTGTTTAATTATCTTTTTTGATTGTTGTTGTGCTTATTCAGATGGTACAAATTCCACAATTTTTCAGCTAGAAATGGCAAAATGCTAATGCACAGGTGCATAGCAGCCAAATGATTAGGGAGCACTTGCATGAGCACTTGTAAACTTTTCACTGCTTTTCAGCGCACCAAAGAAATAGCTTTTTGCAAAATTTGCAAAACATGCAGCAGCAATCAAACTCTGATGCTGTCAGCAATAATTACACAGTTTGGTTGTAATTATGTAATTATGTCAATAAACTTACGATTTACGTTGATGCGGCACCCAATATATGAATGTCAACTGAATATAGAGACAAGCATCTTGTCATGAAACAGTTTGTGCAGTAACAGCATATTGGTAATAGGCAGTGTCAGAGAATTTGAAGAGTTCCAGATTAGCATACAGTTTACTAGAGGATGACCTTTCAGATTCAAAGAACATAAGTCTGATAGCACAAATTTGAAGAAGAGCAATGTGATTAATGATAAGGCTATTTACAATATTGAAGATAGAAATAAAAAATGACAGAATAAGAACATTTTGTAGTACAAAGTGACAAAGTTAAACTACATTAGCACTCTTGAGCTTGGCTGCAATATTATTGATCTGAGATTTCCAGCTTAAATCAGAATCTAATAGAACACAAGATATAATAAAAAGCTTAAAGCTTAAAATAATTAAGGTGTCCGCACAAGTTTGAAAAGACTGTAGTTAGCTGTACTTAGCCAATTGCGGAGGAACATAAGATATATATCCATTTGTTGTATATATATATTAAAAGTATAAGTGGTCCTTAAACAGAGCCTTTGTGAGATACTATGTCTGATAAGCTTATTAGCTGATCTAGCTCTAGTGAGAGAAACGAATTGTTGACGTGCTGTTAGGTAGGACCTAAGGAGCCATCTCCAAAATTTGTTTCTAAAAGCAGATAGTTTAGACAAAATCAATGAATTTGAGAAAAATTAATCTACGATGAAGAGTGTTAAGTCAACAAGCTTGCAATTGATTGTTTACGAGAAACTAATCAATTGCAAGATCATTGATTCAGCACTCTTTAGCAAATTTTGGAGATAGAGAAAAGCTTTTAAAAAAGGATTTCATGATCAACAGTATCAAAGACATTTTGGAGATAATTAAAAGCTGCACATGCATATTTTCCTTTATCTATAGCATCTGTAATTTTTGAGAGATGTTTTGAGCAATTGGAAGGTAGAGTGATTTTTACTGAAAAAAAATTGTGGCATCAAGAAACCTATACTAAATCACTCCTCCACAGGGGATGTCCGGCAGTTATATTCAGGCTTGGCTTGCATCAAGAAACCCATACTAAGATAATATAGCAACAAAACCGACCAATTATAAGTATATTGACAACCTTCTATGCCTGAAGATATGCTCAAAAATCCCTCCTCCACAGTTATTATTTTCTCTTATTTCAACCTCCCTTATTGTTATACCTTGTGGTGTATTATCTGTTTAAAAATTAAATCTGTTTTTTACAACTAAACATAAACAAAATGAAATTATTTATAAAACAAGAAGAGCAATCATATTTGATAAATATTTTATGATTTTAATATCCTGTTCACAATGTTCGAAATAAGGACAGATAATGATTGTGGGGGAGGGATTTTTGAGCAATGTCAAACATTGTGTTCATAATTAATGAATGTTACTGTGCTTCTCGTATTATTAATTAGTACAGCATTCTTTAATATCAATTTACACTTTCATAAAGATGTCATTTTAAATAAACAGGGCTTGAAATAACTGCCGGTCATCACACTGGAGAAGAGATTTTTCAGAATATTTTCAGCCAATTTGATATTGGTTTTAATAAGCAATATTCAGAACAAGCAAAATATTAAATAAAATTCTACTTGCTTAACCCTATTTCTACTAACCCTAACTCTACTTGGCTTTTTAGGGCTCTAAGAATCTGGGGAGGAGGGGTAGAACCATAAACATTTTTGCATAATTATTTTTGTGATGACGTCATTACTTATGATGACGTCATCAAAGAAAAACAGGTGGCGCAAAAAAAATTTAGTGAAAATTATTTTTGTCCCCATAATTTGTCAGAATGTTTTTCAAGTAAAAATAATAATAATAATAAAAATTACCATCTATCAAAAAATTTGGAAATTATCCCTATAGTTACAAATTTATTTATTTTTGAAATAATCGTAGATAAATTATAGGAAAAGTCTCTAGACATTATAAGCCATTCATTCAAAAGTAATGAAAAAAGTATGACAAGTGGGTGGGGGCACTGTGTCCCCCCCTGCCAGTAGAAATAGGGTTAAGAAAAGATCAAGTCTGGAGCTGCAAGTCAGAAGTAGGAACAAGAAATATGCGCAGATATTTTATGATAAAATATTGAAAAAGAAATGCATATGGACGCACATGAACATCAATGTAGGAGATCTGATAGTTGAGAAATAAGATTTACTAAAGTTAAACAAAAAGTAATAATTAATTGACTTATTTTCAAGAGGGAGGAAGCGGTGCTTGTTAGTCTCTGGTTCTAGGGTGTGTGCTTAATGGAAGAGTGCACATAGTAGTTTCAGGGTGCGGTTATTGGAAGGAGTGCGCCAATTCGATATTTTATAGTATATAGAGAATCTGAGGGCAAAAAAAAGAAAAAAATAGCCAAAAGGGCACAAATATGATCAAAATGTTTGAAAATATGCATCAATTTAAAGGTTTTCCTTCAATCAGAGATATTTGATTTAATCCTTTCTATAGATCATTGCTCAAAATAAGAGCAAATGATCACTGTGGAAAAGTGATTTTTAAGCAAGCCCTGAAGCTATACTCAAAAGTCTCCACCACAGTGATTATTTGTTTATTATTTCAATTACTGTAGATAACTTTAAGCTTTGTATCCTGAAGCTATACTCGATAATTGCTCCTCCACAGCGATTACTTACTTTTATTTTGACCACCGTTCATCAAGCCTTAATATAACGGTCGGACATCACCTGTGGAGGAGTGTTTTTTTAGTACAGTTTTTAGCTGAAAAGCTGAGAACTACTCAAAAACACTCCTTCACAGGTGATGTCCAACTGTTATATTGAGGCTTGGTTTATATTTATGTACTTAAAATATATCTTTTATTTTTATTTTAGAATTTATTGAGTGCTGATTTACAACTACTGGCTGTTCAATCTAACTTGATTATATTAACAGTTGTTGAAAGATGTTTTGAGAGAGTAAGTCCATAGGTATCTATTCGTTGATTCCCACCAGGAGAAAATCTTCTTAGAAAACCAAAAGAAGACATCCCCAAACCTCTGAATTCACGTTGGCATTCCTCGTCTAGGAGCATCTTTGGAGACTAACTTGAGGCCTGCAACAATGCTCAGAATAAGAGTAGATTTATAATTACAGTGTTCGAAATAAGAAGAAATAATCACTGCGGAGGAGTGATTGTTGAGCATTGCTCCAGGCTGAACACAGATTTATTGTTAAAGCATAGATTCATGCAATAATGCCTGGTGCTATGCTTCTCCACAGAGAGTAACTGTGCTCCCTGGTGCCATGCTCCTCCACAGGGAGTAATTGTTCTTAATTTTAGCAGTAGAATCCAAGTGGGCAATGACTTGTTCAAAGCCTGCAGTGAAGTTGCTAGAACAATGTCGTCTGACTTTGAACAAGTTATTCTCAACTAGGATATGGGATGATTTGGAGATTTGATAGATGCCGTCTCAAAATTTTGTTACTGGAAAATCAATTTGGTTTAAAAAAACTAACTTTGAGCAAAACTTATTTATTTCAGCATACAGAAGAGAGTTCTACAATATCTGATGATGTGGTCAAAAGACAGTTGTTGGGCAGTCTTTGTCCAGTAAGTAGCAGTGCAAGCCTGAATGTAACTGCCGAACATAACCAGCAGAAGAGTATTTTTTGAGTATAGTGTTCTGCTTTTAAGCAGAACACTATACTCAAAAAGCACTCCTCCACAGGTGATGTCCGGCAGTTATATTTAGGCTTGCAGTGCAGTTATCATTTATTAATTTATTTACAAGATTACAAACCTGAGAAGAACTGTCAGCTATCACCTGCGGAGGAGTATTTTTAAGTATAGTTTTCAGGTTTGCAGCTGAAAACTATACTCGATAAACACGCCTTCTCAATTGATGTCTGGCAGTTATTTTCAAACTTAGTTAGGATCATTAACGTTTAAGGCCAATTCCATGTGCAGTTTAACTGGAATTTTCTTTTTTTTTTGGTCTCTGCTACTGTGTTGTGCCTCAACAAAATTTTGAGTAACAGCCTATATTTTTGGTCACTACCACCGTGGTACCTCTTCCTTGCTAACTGTTTATATACTCTTCTGTTGTAGTTAATTATCCATCCTGATGTATCTAGTGAATTCTACAGTAAAGGTGGAAAAGCTGCTGGACGAATCTTGTACCTCATTAGTAAACATCATTTTTCATCTGTTTTCACAAGAATATCACGAAGGTAATGTTTATTTTAGATTTATGTTTACATTACATTTACATTGGTTCTTGCTAGAGGCTGTCTCCAAATTTCATTCTAAATTCAACTTTAAGAAAACTAAATTCTATCAGATTTAAACATGAAACTGCACAGAAGGGTGCTACTAGATCGATGAGCTTGTGATGGATTGGTTTATTTGGTTCTGTAGATACGCTTAGTTTGACCTACGGGTCGGCGGCGGCGTCATCCTGCTTTTCCTTATAGGCCATGTTCCTGAAGGGCTAGCATGTCGAAATTTTGTACCAGCATTCGTGGCAATATTCTAGAAGGGCTCGTCAAAAAGGGATTTTCACCAAAATATTTTCAAAACGATTTTTTCATGATTTTTTGTTGACTTTGAAATTTTTTGAATTCATTTTTTAAGGATTTGGCTAGAGTCACATCACATAATTTTCTGTGAGACTTTAACTATGAATCTTTTTTGGCAGCCATTTTGTTGTGTATATTGTGGAAGCTCTCTCCTCAATTTTTTGAGATGATAAAAAATATAAAAAAATAATTTTTAACATTTCAAGAATTTCAATTTCAAGTCTCCATTTTGATTTTGGGAAGTTTTCTTCTTCAATTTTGAAATAAATATTAATGTTGTATCTACTTAGAATACTCCCAATACAAATTAGTAATACAATGGCAATGCACAATTCAACAGAGGAAGATATTTTTAATAAAATAATCTTATAAAAAGATAAAGACTACTCCCAATTCAAATTAGTACTATTATTATAATGACAATACACATATTAACAGAAGAAGATTATTTCTTTTTAATTCTTTGATATGAAATTTCACTACTCTCCTCCACAGTGACTTGATGTACTTTTACCTTGATAAAGGTGTTCCAATTGTTCATTTGACCTGAAACTTTATCAACCTAATTAGGACATATGTCATGTAAAATTTAGGTGTTTATCCTTGATAAGAATTTTCACTACACTCCTCTGCAGTCACCTGGCATAATTCTACCTTGAAAATTGTGTTACAATTGTATATTTGACCTGAAACTTTACCACCTTAATAAAGACATATTTTAAACACTGTATTAATGTGTGTATGCAAATCATATTTATGTGCTCAGGTTTAACTTTCAGTTGGTTTGGTGGATTACTTTCAATACCGGACCTTTGATTGAGATTTTTAGGGGAAGAATAATGATCAATTGCATCTAATTTGCTTTTTGTAAGTACTGTACATGCTCTAATAAACACACGTATTAAATTTTGGGGATTTTAGAAGGAGAATTATAGGGGAAGGGCGCTTATAGAGAGGGCTCTTATTTGTTTATTTACTTTTTGTACCTAATTCGCAAAAAATGATCTAAGAAGATTTTGAAAGCTTTGAAAATAAACAAAAATAGATATTTCTAATCCAAAAAATTAAGACGAGAAGTGTCGTTTTAGATGTCATTTTTTTAACGGATATTTCGTCTAGCCACTGCTAGACATTATCAACGTATAATTTTTTACAATAAAGTTCGAACTTTTTTTACTTAATTTTTTGTATTAAATTGTATGCCCACACCAACATATTTCATATTTCTAATCCTTTTAACGACAGAAATAGTCCAATTAGCTTAAGGGGAGGGGGCTCTTATTCAAAAATTAAAGGCAATATGAGGGGTACTTATTGGAGAAGGGTGCTTATTTAAACAGAGGCGCTTATTAGTGTATTTACAGTATACATCACATCAGTGGTCAAAATTAGAACAAATAAACACCACTGATTGGTGATTTTGAACTACAAATAAACACCACTGTAAAATATTCATGCTTGTTTTAGGTTGACTATACTATCAGAAAACAATGACGATAGTGCTATGTCTGATGATCTGGAATTAATTCGTTACTTGCACGTCCCTGTCGAAGGTTTGATTGTACTCTTTGAAGGTAAATTTTTCATTGTCAGAACAAATGATTATTGTTGAGGAATTATTTTTGAGCACGGCTTCAGATTTTGTAGCTTAAAGCTATTCTCAAAAATCACTCCGCAGTGATTATTATAACTGCTGAAATTGACCTTTGGAGAAGTGTACTTAGTATCAGTTATCTCAGGTACTCTTAAACCATGTAAATGCACTCAGGATTAATTGTTACAATTTAACGATACAATGCAGACTTAACCCAATAGCATATATCAATGGAAAGCTAAATGAATAAACTCTCCAAATTCTGAAAAATCTCTCCTCCACAGTGATGACCGACTGTTATTTCAAGCCCTGTTGATGCCATCTTGTTTAGCTAATCTAAAAGGTTGTATTATTTACATAACAGTGTTTACAATATTGTGTTATTTTCTAAACTTCAGAGGTTAAAACTTTTCAATAAAACTAAGCCACAAAGTTTCAGTGCTCATTAAAGTCATTCCCATGACAACAACGCAAGTATTTTTTGAGAAAAATATAAAGGAATCAAAATAATGTAAAGTATAACATAAAATATGGTTTCGGAATACATTTTAAGTTTTTAACATGTATTTGATCCTATAGATTTATTAGCACATGTTGATAATGTATCTGTATCATTGTTTCTTTCACACGTGCAAAGATGAGTAAATTTGAATTGAAAATATGCTGCAACCATAATTATTGAATGATGGTGCTGTTAAGCTACATAACTAAAAGATTACTCATGCTATATTCGGCAATAAATGGTTTAATTCTAAATTTCTCAACTTTCCATTTGTTTGTTTTTTTTAAAAAAAAGATTCTCAGTAGATACATATTTTAGAGAATTTCTAAAAATCTTTATATAGAAAAAAATATTGTTTGTACAAAAAAGCCTGCACTCTATCATTAACAGTGTTTAAAATACGAGCAAATAATCGCTGTGTGGAGAGAAATTTTCTAAACATAGTTTGGCCGTATAAATATTATTCGCTTTTATTTTAAACTTTTGATACTCATAGTCAGTGGTCGAAATAAGAGCGAAAAATCACTGTAAAGGAGTGCTTTTTGAGCATTGCTGCTTCAAACTAGAAATGCTCAAAAGTCCCTTCTCCACAGTGATTATTTTTTCTTATTTCAAACACTGTTAGTCACAACAGTAAAATTCCAAAAAGAGATTAGATTAAAAAACACTGTTCATTGATCTTCTAAATGCTGGTTTCCCGCTCCGCCCGTATGGGTAAAGCACATAACTTTAAGCATGCAGACAAGGTTTTCCACTAACCATTTTTTGTTTTGCTAAGCTGTCTGCAGCAAGTAACAAAATTTTAACTCTCTTGGCGGTAACACAGCCATGTTTAGTTATTTTTAAAATGCGTGCCATGTCATTGGAAGTTAAAATTATTTGTCCGCCTGCATGTACGAAAAAGCTTACACACCCATGTGGCCGATGCTTGCTGATTGGAAACCAGCCTTTAGGAGTCAACAATCTTACAATGATGTGTTCCTCGATTAGTTTCTTCATACGACGTAATCAATCTATTGCAAGCTTATTTCCCCGTCTGTGCCGTTTAGTTTTTGCTGAAAAATTTTATCAAAATTAAAAACGCTGTTTGTTTATCTTCTTTAGAATGTAGCAAATACTTCAAAAATTTGAAGAAACATTCACAACAAGTTGTTCTGAAAGGACTTTGCAAGGTGAGTAAACCTAAAAATAATTGCTGGTTTTGACCTGTGGAGGAGTGTTTTCTGACTTTCTAACTTCTCTTAACTATTAATTTGGAAGAAAAAAATGTTTTAAATAATTTGCTAATCTTCTGCATTACGTTAATTTCCAAACAGGGGATGACCAAAAAAATGGGTGATTTTTTTTTTAATATGACATGACATACTGTTGGATTCGAAATTTTGTGCTGAATTTGTTTCTGCTGTTCATTATACTGTATAAAGAAGTTACTTCTGAGAAGTTATTGTACCAAAACGTTGTACTCATAAAAATAGGAAATTTCATACCCCAGCTAAACTATGACATCATAATTATGAAACAATAGGACACCTGCTAATTATTTTTATAGTAAAATGTAGATTTTAGTCTAAAGTACCTTTGGGGTACATTTGAAAGAAAAAAAGTGCAGCTGTTCAGATTTTATTGAGGGAGGGGCATCACGGCCACCGTAGGCCCTCAGATCCCTAAAAAACCTAGGCCTAATAGGGTTAAGGGGATTGGTTTTTATTTGCTTGGTAGTACAATCAAGTTGAACTACCAAAATACTGTAGTTTACGTGTTGACTCATTTGCATGATCAATTTGCTCAAACTAGAGACCGACCTTAATGTTGTTGTTTATTCTCTAATAACAGAAGACATGATGCAGTTTCTTTGTTTACTCTGCGGCCTCAGTAGAAAGAACAACTAATCCGCACACTGAACTATTTATTTAACTCTTTATTCAATCTTAATTTTAGTCAATATGGAATTGGATAGAGACATATCCAGATCAATTTTCACATCTTTATAAAAACAGTAATGCACAATTATCAGGTATGATTAGATAGTATTTATTTTAATGGAGAACTTTCAGTAGTATAAAGAAACTTTTGTTTCAAAGTTCAGATTAATCAGATAAACTTATTTAAAACTTTGTACAAATTAAGTTCTGCGATGTAAAGTTTGTGGTAAAAATGAAATTTGTTTATTCAGAATATCATGTGCCAAATGTTATGTTATTGTTTTTAGGTCAATTTATTGTTCTAGTACGGTAGTCTCATATGCATTGAATTAAGACACTGATAAGAATAAGAATAATAACAAAAATAAGAAAAAAACCTGCTTGTTTTATATATTTTTAATACCTGTACTTATTCAACTTCCTGTTTATTTAAACTAATTTTCATTTTTCTTGGATTTTCTTTATGCTAGTGGGACCTTTAAAATCATTCAAACTCCTGGATATTTGATCCATTTTCCTTTCTCCTTGGAGGTTTATATAATTGGGAGTCTATTGTATATAAAAGCTGTTTCAAAAATTATTTTACGCAGGCATGATACTGTATCGAAGTGTTTATATTTTGCAAAACGAACGTCGTCAAACCTATAATTTCTATCTAAAATACCTATTCTTGCTGTCTAAGCCTAAGCCCAACAACCCTGTTCCCCCACCCAACCCCCTACCCCCACCAAGTTCCCTACCCTTGGGTATCATAATTATCCTATACACCAAATAGGGTCTTGGGGCCATCAAAATCCTGTGGCTAGGGTTCTGTGGTCAGGGCCATGAAGTCAGGGTCCTAAAGCCAAGGTCTTAAGAACAATAGTGGCAACGTTGCAGCGCACACCATCTTGAGATTTGTATTCTTGTCCTTTAAATAATTGCCTCTGCAATGATAGATATAGGAGTCAACATCCATTTGTATCATATACCAATCATGTACACTTCGTCATGATTATTTTATATCTTTAGGGTATTGGTAAATATTAGAGCATATAATTACTGTGGATGAGGGATTCACTCCTTCATTAACTAAATCTTTATATTTTATTTATCTTTAGAATTGAGTGAAAAACTCTTCACGTTAACTGATCAATGGTCAGAAAGTACAAAAAAGAAAGCCATTGCATGGCCACTGCAAATTCTCTTACTACTTCTCTCCCCAGTAAGTCAAGTAAATAATTGCTGTAGAGGGGGGATTTTTTAGTATAGCAGCCTGTTGCTATGCTAAAAAATAACTCCTCCACACTGGTTACGTTTTTATTGTTTTGAGCAATGTAACTAAAAGCAGAACTCAATGCAAAAATTAATGCAAAAATTTTATGTGTTTTAATTTTTTTTACTATAATGAAGATGATGAAATATCCCGTTAATCTTAAAGGATTATGCTGTTTTATTTAGGAATCAATACAAGAAGCATCTGGAAGTGGAGAATTATCTAAGGGAAGTAATTATGTTAAGGTAAGTACAACCATGATATATCTTTTCCTTTATATTTAAAATGATATTCAAGGTATTGAACTAGAAATTATCTGCTATTACAATCTTTTTACGCAGTTTTGATACTAATTTAGGTATAAGAAGCTGTTAGGAGCCATCTCCAAAATTCGTTACCAAAAACAGATTTCTTAACAGCTTTAAAAAAGTAAAATTCAATAATTTGGAGAAAAATTAATCTATGATAGAGAGTGTTAAGTCAATGAGCTTGCAATTGATTGGTTTCTTCGGGACGAAGAATTGATTCGGCACTCTTCCCCTGGTAACGAATTTTGGAGATGGCTATGAACCTTACACTACTCTAATTACCGTGCTGTAAAATCACAATTAGTTATAAGATTGATTTCCATTAGGCTAAAATTCCGCGCGAAAGTCAAAAGAAGACATTCCATTGGCAGAAATTGGCGTCACGCATCGTGTCAATTTCTATCTATGAAATGTCTTCTTTTGGCTTTCGTGCGGAATTTTCAGCCTAATGAAAATCAAACTTTAGAGGGTATGATATCCATATATGGTGTAGCGTATTACTGGAATTTGTCAATTCTCATGTGAGGGTTTATTGTGCTAACTAAGCACTAGTTTTAAGGGAAACTTTAAAAGGTACCCCGAAGAAAGTTACATGAGCTGTAATGTGCTGAGATTTGAACACTACATACTCCATTACTACTCGCTATAAAAACAACAGGCATCTTCTTAAAAACTTTACGAATGCAATTTCTTAAGATTACGTATTCTGAAAAGCTTCTTTTTTTATGAAATTTAAAAGTGCATATATTTTATTTTATATTCTACTTCTCCAGCAGGCACAAGGTACATATTGAAAGAATGTCAATATGACGTTGACGTTGTTTCGACGTTCAGCCTACGTCATCTTATAAAAAAATACATTTTGGCGTCAGTACGTCAAAACAACGTCTTTTATAAATTGAAAGGAGCGTCACGTGCCGGCAGCGTAACAACTATTTTATTTTTGCATATTTAGTTCTCGGTGCTGACGTACGAGCTGTACCAAGAGCTCCATTCACTAGCCCATTGAATTTTAATAAACTAGCTATGACTCATGCACAAGAGACTTCCAATTCTGTATGGACTGATCAATTCGATAATATAGCTAATAGAAGAGCACATTATGAAACGACAGGACCAGAGATTTGGGAACAAACAAATGGAGAAGTGGATTGCATTATATTCTCAACTGGTACTGGAGGTACTCTAAGTGGATCAGGAATGTTTCTTAAAGAACGAGATCCTGATATAAAAGTATTTTTAGCAGATCCAGAAGGTAGTGTATTATATTCTTATTTCAAAACTGGTGAGTTAGTTAGAACAGGTGAGGGTTCAATTACACAAGGAATCGGTCAAGGTCGATTAACCAATAACCTAAATGGTAGTCCGGTCGATCAAGCTTTTCATATTACAGATAGAATGGCTGTTGAATGGACATTTAGGTTACTTCACGAAGAAGGGTTTTTTGTTGGTTCATCGTCTGGTTTGAACGTTGCTGCTGCAGTTGAAGCTGCGAAAGAGTTAGGTCCAGGTCATACGATTGTTACATGCTTATGTGATAGTGGACAAAGATATTTTGCTGGATTATTTAGTAAAAAATGGTTAGAAAGTCAAAACTTGTTAGATGCTGTGCCAGAGGAGTATAGATTTTCCTTATTTGAATAGTTTATTTGTTTGGGACTTACCAGGTGACACCACTTTCAACCAATGGCTTCAGAATTTGTGCGAACGAATTCGCTTAGTTCTAGAATTGGGATTTTATTTTAACTAGGGATATTTAATTCCAATTTTCTACAACTTCACATACAATTTCAGACATTAATTGGCAAAAAATTATCTTTTCACACAGTGGTCGAAGTAAGAGCAAATAATCACTGCGGAGGAGGGCTTTTCACTCTTCAGCAGTAATTATTTTCTCTTATTTCAAAAATTGAGTGCAGACATTAAATTAGCGCATCATCATTGTAATGCTTCAATCTTTCTTTGTAGCGATTAAGCCAATTAATTCATCTCTACCAAATCTTATGTAATTGCAAGAAATTGATTTATAATTTTTATTCACGAACACAGTGGGCAAAAACCTGTTCAAAATCCGCAGTAGTAAAGTAAAGTTCTAGCGTGTTTTGCTGTGGACTTTGGACAAGTTTTTGCCCTCTAGGAAGCATTATTACTATTCAGGTCGGGCTTTTTAGGGCACTGTAAAGCCTCCCTCCCCATTATAACTTTTGACGAAACCATGCTGTAGTGTTTGAAACTTTTCAGAAAGCTAGGTCTACACGTAATTTTTTGATGACGTCATTACTCATGTTGCAAACTGTCAAAAATATAGTTGCTAGGAGAAATTATCCCTAGTTTCCAAAAATTGTTTCAACATGATCCTAGATAACTTGTAGGAAAAGTCATAAAATTTCTTGTCATATAAGCCATTCATTCAAAATTTATGAAAAAAAGTTTAGTTTTCAAAATATGTTTATGCTCAGTGTATGAGTGTGTTTTGATCAAATATTCCTACCTTAGGCGTATTAAGTTTCGCGCGTATTTTTTATTCGCAAGTATTTAATTTCGCATGTGCAAAGTTTTGATCAAATATTCCTACCTTAGGCGTATAAATTGCCCTTCCATCTTCCCATTCTGAATCGAAATATTCGTGCAGCTAAAGAAAACTTTGAAAATTTTCTCGTGTATAAATTTTCGCGGATCACCGACGTTGTTTCAACGTTGATCTGATTTTGTGTGTCTGCTGGTTCATATGTAGGGTATAATATTATATTCTAGCTCTATGATTTTATAGATTTTTTAGTACTATTTTCTATGCCGGGAGCTGATTATAGTTAAATTTATTGATTGGACATTTTTTAGGTACAATACATAACTACCCATCATTTTTGGCGAATACTAATTATCATTATTAATATAAATACTAGGGGTGAGGGGTAAAATAAAAACGGGCGGCAAGTGGTCGAAATAATAGCAAATAATCACCGCGGAAGAGTAATTTTTAGCATAGTTTCAGGCTGTGATCCAAGTGATTATTTGCTTTTGACCAGTGGGGGTGAAATATAGAATTATGGGTATATTTATATAAACTAGTATTATCACAAATTAATTTGAAAAAGCATAGCTTGAGAAAATTTGATACTGTGTATTCTGATTTGTTTGTATATTCTATTGTATAAATT